>CM045769.1:108048939-108356795 GCA_025200525.1 Camellia lanceoleosa
CTTCATTAAGGTACTGACAAAAGGCACACACAGCAGATCTTTACGTGCTCTACACATTTGTTTTAAGAACTCAGGGTGGATTCTTGGTAAAAATAGATGAAATCAAGGTTGAAAGCTTAGGGCTTTTCAAAAATGAAGGAAAGAGAGAGAAGAGAGAGGGAAAAAGCGAGAGCATTGAGACAAAAAGTCAATTTAAGTGACTGATTTCGAACAGACCGCTCGAGCGAGTGCTCACTCTTGCGCTTGAGCAAAGAATGAAAGCTCTCAGTATCTTAGATCGCGTAAGGAACAGACCGCTCGAGCTGTAGAACCAGCGTACGAGTGAAAAATGTAAGCTTCTAGAATCTCAAATTGTAAAGCAAAGTACTGGATGGTCTAAAAGACTGCTCAAGCGCTCACTATTGCGCTTAAGCGAACCTGAATTTTTAGTAGTGTTACAAATCTCAACTTATCTAATTATGCTTAAATGATCTTAATTAACTCACTTATATACAAATTTTATAATCGAATTATGGGTCTTTTTTTATTAATTTACATAAAATCTAGATGGAAATTTGAATGAAAACAACATCGGAATCATTTAAATATAAATTGATTATATTGGAAAATAAATTTATATAATTAAAATATCGAAAACCAAAATAAAACATAACACTTACTCATCTATAAAGCCATGGCTTTAGGCTCCCAATTTTGAAAGAATAATGTTTGGGACTACTAAAGTAGCAGCTCTAAAGCTGCACTAATGAGGTGGCATTATTGTGGGTTCCACCTTGATGTGATAATTTGGCCTTTGTTTGTTTTTTTGTTTTGTTTTGATTTTTTTTTTCCTTGCACTGCCAGCTCATTAGTGCTCCAAAATTAGAGCACTGAATCAGTGTTGATTTGGAAATGCCCATGCTCTCTCTCTCTCTCTCTCTCTCTCTCTCTTTGTTTTTCCTTTTTTTTGTCAATCAATAGAAGAATAATTATAAATATGACAATTATTACATCGAATTAACTACTAACCCAACAATAACTAGAAAACCAGTAGTCACCAAGCCCAACAACCATTACAAACCAAAACTTGAGAACAAATAAAAAACTAACATACAACTTCCATAAGAAAAAAGAAATAAACACTATAAAATGATTCTATACAACCATTAAGTTGAAGGTCTGGATTCTAATTTTCTCTTCATCTTCTTCCTCACTCCAAAATTACAATCCATCCCACCAAAACTCACCATTATCATCAATATCATTGTTTCTTATTATGTTGTTACTTGCAAATAGAAGAAAGTTTGAACAAAATCAAACAATGGATAAACATAATAATCAAAAGTGTTTTTTGAAGCAATCCATCAAAGATGAGGTCAATATTCACATAAATATCAAAGTACAATTCTTGATTTTCGTGTTTTTTTAACGTAAAAATACATATTCTGCTTATTTTATGCCAAGGCCGAACAAAGGCAATATGTTCGACATATCATGGCTAAACGGTTTTAGCTAGGGGTTGGTATGGCCCAAATGGGTTTGGTAAGAGGTAAAACCAACCCTTTGTCTACGATTCCATAAAAATTGGAACCAAACCAATCTATTTAAATCATGGAATCAATCCGAACTGAACGAAACATTTAAACATGGTTTGACTCGGTTTGAAACCATGGTTTCCCATAATCTGTTTACAAAGAAAAATCATATAACATTTTCATTTCAACATTGATCTGCCCATGATTTTTCAAAACATAAATATGTATATTGTTTCACTATTAACTTGAACAAACATAATATATAAGAGTTTAGGGTTGTATGCATCAGGGTGTATAGTATGTGTATGGTTTAAGTTACATATGGTCCTGATCGGTTCTAATCTGAAATCATAAACTCCAATCCGAAACCAATCTACAGAGAACGAATCCCCAATTTTCCAATCCAAAACCGAATCACAAATTCAGAAGACCAGTCCAAACCAACCGGATTGGACTAGACTGGTTTGGATTTCAGATTTTTCGGATTCCTTGCTGAGCCCTAATTTTAGCGTAGATCATAAATTGAAATCAACTATTGCGGTGTGGAAAAAGCCTACAACTATACTATCCCAAACAACGAAAAATGTAATCAATCAAAAAACATGTGAAATTAACCTACTTATGGGGATGAAACAATGTCCTTCTTCTTCAATATTTACCAATGATGAGAGTGAGTGAGTACCGTGGCTGAGAAGAAAGGAAGAGATGGAAGGAATCTTTTTTGAATTGATTTGTTTATTATTTGGGTATACCACAAATTATGATTTTATCTTGAAAAGTAATTTGTGAAAAAACATAAAATGTATTGAGAGTAAATTATAATCCTAAATAATTTAATAAAAATTGCTAAAAAATTGGGCGTGCAGAATGATTTTTTGGGTGCAAATAGAATCCCCTGTTTGCAATCATAAGAATTGGAAATAGATTTTTATTTTTATTTTTATCAAAGGCCCATAACAAATCTCCTTGTCCAATAGTCCACAAAGAATTTTGTTTGAAGGCCCTAATGTGAAGACAGGGTGCAACTTAGGTAGACTCAATCCAAGCAATCCGAGTCCAGTCAAATTTTTTTAGGATTTGAACAAAATATTTTTAAATTTAGTACGAGCTTGGGTAAAAATTCAGAAGCCCAAATTAAGTCTGAGCGGGCTTGGGCAAAGACATCAAACAACCTGAGCAACCCGAAACCCGAATTACACATATATAGATATATAAAAATATTAAATATATATATATATATAAATTATTAACTATTACATGATATTAATGTAATTTAAATTACTAAATCATATTAAATATATATTATATATACAAGTAACACAAAATCTTACCTTTGTTATTATCACTCATCAATTGCATAGACTACTATAGCGACATCTTTTTTACATTATATAAATTATTTGTTTTGATTTATTAATGATTTTTTTTATAAAAAAATATAAATAAAGTCTAGTTTTAATAATTTAATAATTTCGCTGTAAAAAAAATGAAATTCATTTATAATTCGGGCAATTTGGGCAACTAGGACAATTCGGATTTAACTCAGGTCGGGCTTGAGCAAACAACCTTGTGTTACAATTTGGGCTTGAATGGGCCTGGACAGGTCTTAGTACAACTTGAGGTGGGCTGTGCTTAGACAACCTTCTAACCTAATTGAACCCGCCAAGTTGCACCCCTAGTAAAAGTTAATAAAGAGACAGCTGATTTTCATATCTAAAAATTAAGTCCTTTTGAGTTAATTACATTTTTGGTGAAGCATTAACTTTGTGTCATTTTGGTTCTTAATATTTAAATTATGTTAATTTAGTTTAATGTATAAAACAGTTATTTTAATTTGGTGTCCAATGTTTAAAATGTGTCAATTTAATTTATAATGTATGAAAAGTATTTCAATTTACTCCCCCAATTTAATTCCATTAGGCTCCGTTAAATTCATGGATAAATGTGGAAGCTCACTTAAAAAAAATTATATTTGTAGTCCAAAAAATATGTAATATGTAAGTGGAAGCTCACTTATAAATTACACCTTTAATTTCCAAAATACATTATTTATATGATTTCGATATCTAAACTTATATATTTACTCTTGAGTTTAACAATATATATTGACAAAATTTGATTGGGAGACGTAGTTGAAACACTTTTTATATATTAGGCACCAAATCTACACATTTTAAAGATCGAGCATCAAATTAAAGCATTTTTTATATATTAAGAACTAAATTGACACAATTTAAATATTAGAGATCAAATTAAAATAAAGCTAATATTTTAAAGATAAAAAATATGATTGATCCGTAATTTTTATCATTTATACTTATCCTTCTGGTGCATGCTGATGTGGCTGACTTTCAATTTGAAGAAAGGTTCAGCTCTATGGGAAATTGTTGAACAAAATTAAGGTTGCAAATATCAATATTACATGTATAGAAAAATTATTTAAAAACTTATTCAAAAAAATAAATTAGTCGACTATTTTTATTTTAGGTATGATGTGTATCTCATTAATTTTAAATTTACATCATATATTTTATTTTAAAATAAATTTCAAGATAAAAAATCATTATACAAAACATTTAAAAAAAAAAAAAAGATTTATAAATGATTTTCTGTCAGAATAATGAGAGTGACATATTGTAACTAATGCAAGATGGAAATCCTATTGTATGCACCTTTTTAAGGGTATATATCATTATAAAAATGTGTAATTTTAATATAAGATTTTGTAAAATCAATCAAAAAATGAGTAATTTTATCATAAATTAACGTAATAAAATGTTTAAAATTTTGTGGCTAATATTGTAAAACTTTGTGACTTTGTTATGATATTCTTGTTACGCTAATTTGTAGCAAGATTATATATTTTGTGATTGATGTTACAAAATTTTATGATAAAGTTACACATAGCCAATAAAGATAAAAAAGACTAAAATAATTAATAAGACAAAATGTTATATCCTACACATCAATTAGTCACTTTTAATCTCACAACCATCTATTCAACTACAAACAAATTCGCAAATCATGCAAAACATAACTTTTTTTCATCCCAAAAAATTACTAAGAAACTAAAAAACTAACTAAAATAGTTAAGTTCTCAAACGAGGCCATAGTGTGATGTCACTAAATCCTCCCTATTCACAGCGGACAAGTTATATGCATTGTTTTTAGACGAGAATGATCGAGAAACTTAGTTATCATTTGGGAACATTCTATTTTAATAATTCTTTGACTTTTTACGAAAAGATATATGATTACTCTAATGTTTGATTGGGTGTTTTTGATTGTTGTAGTGATTTTTTATTTTTCTTTTCTAGATGTCACTAAAGTTTTGGGTGGTTATGTTTTAGAGGTTAGTTGATGTGGTTTGGCCGGAGTGGAGGGTTCTTAAGTGTCATTAATTAATCTAAAGGCTTGCGATTTAAATCAAGTTAGTAGCTTAGGCGAGTTAAGCCATTTCTAATAAGGTTGGAATTGGACCTAGGGTTTGATGTCTGGCCTATTAGCCCGTCTGGACTCCCTAGAGATCCCTTGGGCTTCAGGTTTTGGCTCATGGCCAAGTTAGCCTTAGTGGCTTGATGTTGACCTTTAGGTGTTGTATCAATGTTGGGTTTTTTTATTTTTTTGTACCTTCATGTTTTTATTCTCTATAAATTATATTATTATTATTATTTTGATCAACGGAAGTCAGTTGTTAGTTATTAAATTAGCTTCTATAAGAGTCAGTTTCTCTACCCTTGCAAAGCACCAAGTGTTTTGAACCCATGACCATTTTTTTTAACCAAAATAACTTGTAAATGATAGTGGGCTTCGAGCGGGCTAGGCCTCGAGCAGAGCCTTAGAGTGGGCCTTGAGTAAATCGGTAAGCTAGGCTTCGAGTTGGGCTAATCTGGTTGGGCTCACAAGCTGGGTCGGACCCCAAGGCCAGGCCACAGATGGGCTTCAGGTGGGCCACGGGCCGGTGAGCGAAATTTACATCCCTACCAATGACCTCCTTATTGGGACTAAACTCTTAAGATAATTATTGTGTTATTTACCCAAAACAAAATGTTCAAAGAAGAAGTAATTGTTGGCCCATTGAGCATGGTTAGGCGAGTTCGCGAATCGGATTATGTCAGGTGGCCTCTCATCTGACATTTGTCCAAACTTAGGTGGATTGGAACATATCAATTCGCGTTTGTCCATTTAGTTGGCGGATGCAGATTGAGCGAGTCGTGTAGATTGATGAATGAATGTGAATTGGTTTGGCGGTTTAGGCTTTACTATTTTGAGCATTTTTTCAAACTTTTTTTAGTAATTTTTTTATTATTTTGCACTCAAAATTTTTTATTGTTCATTTTTTATAATAAAAATAAAGGCTCAACTTTCATATTTCATAAATAGCAAATATAATTATTAAATAAAATGTCAATTTTTTAACACATAAAACATAAAAATATAATTTTATTTTCTTAAAAGTGTTGGTGGATTGGGTTGGGTCGGGTGACTTCTCGTCCACCATTAGGCAGATTGAAAAAAATGCATTTACATTTGTCCACTTGGAGCATTGAAACCGTCCATTTTGTAATGAATTGTTTCGGGCCATTCAATTTTGATGAATCAGTGAATACTTACCCGTCCCTAACTAAGTGGTGTTCCATATAAATTGTGATTGATGGAGATGGTAAGTCTATTATATCATCATAATAGATGGAGAGACGACAAATTTATAAGGGGAAAAGTCATAATAGTGGGATGTTAAAAAAATAATTACAAATTAATAAGAAATTTTATAAATATTAATAATTAAATTTGTCAATTTTTCAATAAATTATATTTTTTTCTGACATCACTGACATGTGATAGCCCCTATTTATATTACGAGTCATGTCCTTAGAGGGCACCAAATAATTTTACAATGATCAAGAAGTCAATGTCAGCATATCACGTAGTTTTTATGATTGAACACCTAAGTTAAAATGAAAATTTGTAGTAAAAGTTATAAATATTTGTGGTGTGTTATGTCACTTTAATATGAGATTTTTTTTAAAAAAAAATTCTCGATATTAAGATTTTATGAGATAAAAGACATACAATATTTTCATAGTAGGTAAGGTCCCTTAACATTTTCACAGAGAAAATTTGACTCAGGAAAATTTTGCCCGACTTAGAAAAATTTCACCCAAACTCAGGGAAATTTCAATTTTTATAGAAATTTTGAAATTTCTCTGTAAAATTAGAGAACTTTCTCTGTGAAAATTGAAATTTCTCTGAGTCAGGACTGAAATTTCTCTGAGTTGAGTAAAATTTTTCTGAGTCAAATTTCTCTGTGAAAATGTTAAGGGACCTTAGATAATAGAAAAAACATCTTGGACTTCTCCCACTATACAAAGTTGGAGAATGATGTTTTACTAATTTTCCCCTTCATGATTTATAAATAGCAAATTTATGGTGTACACTCTAAAGTTATGAATAATAAAATTAAAGTACTTTATGATTTTTATTATGACATTTTGCATGCGATGAGAAAAATTATGATATTTTATAATTTTTATTATAAAATTTTGGGTATTTTATAGAATTTTTGGTATATTCTTTAGGTCTCAAGATTATTTTCTTGACTTAGGATAATCCTAAACTTAACTAATTCTTTTTACTTATTCTCTTGAGTAAATTAAACTAACCTTTTTTAAGATTTAAAAAAATAGAATAAATTCCACAAATTTAACATAATTACATTGAGCGTCCCTAAGATTTCATAACACTTAACTCTATGTCTATCAATAATTCATTAATCACATAAATAAAAAATTTACGTTGTCATTACTTTTACACTAAAAATAAAATGTATATTTTACCTTGCTCATATTTGTGACTTCACACTATCTATATTAGTTTTAATCCATCTTATGCTTACTCAAAGAGAAATTAGTGTAATTATACTAAATATGTAGAATTTATTGTATTTTTTTTTCTAAATTTCAAGCGAGATCACTATGATGTATTTTTACCCTATTCTATTTATTTCTTATAGGTTTCCCAACTTTTAGCAAAAAGGTGAAAAAGTGGATAAAATACATAACAATCCTATGCAACGAATAATAGTACCTAGACCCAGTTTATTTTCAGAGATAGAGGTTAGGATTGAACTAATAGTGAGGTGGGTCTCCACAAATATCAAGCTTGTTTTGAAAATTGACATAGGATTAACAATTTCATGGGACTATAAAACCGCTTCAAGGAATGACTATTTAGTATGGATGAAGTATTCCCTCAATATGATTGACTATTCAGCTCATAATTTTGTGCACTGTTTGGATGGGATTAAGAGTTATAAAGCTAGGATCAAGGGCTAATACGATTGCATTATGCTTGTATTCTTTGTTGTAACTCTTTGGTTGAATTCTCATCATCTCCTCTTTTTTGGCTTTGGTGATGTATTTTGCCAAGTATAACAATCCTCATTTTGACTTAGTCATACTCATGAGAATTTATGTGATTTTGGTTTGTGAAGCTTGCATCTTGTAAACTTTGATATTTTGTCTAAGTGTAGGATCCTGTCTTGTTTTGATGCTATTGTGTTTTTTCCAAAGTGTAATATCCTTGTTTTATTCCATGCTTTGTGTATTGAACCTAGGTTATTTACCTTTGCCACCGAACACCTAGGTCGCACCTTTGAACCTCTCATGCCCAAGCCGTTGAGCGACAACACATAGGGCCATCTTGGAACTATCTTGGCTGACCTCCACCTCCACACGTGCACCTTGGTTGAGGTGTGCATCATCTAGGCATCCGAGATCTTTGATCCTTGAACCTTGTAACCATGTTAGGCACCTTCTTGCCGAGTTATGCACCTAGCAACCTTTGTTTCTTGTATTGCACTACCTTGGCAGAGGTGTGTCACACCTAGGCCAAGTGTTACCCCTCATAGCCGAGATTAGGGACACTTCACATATTCTTCACTTGGCCAAAGCCTATGTTTTGATCTAGGATCCTTGCCATGTTAGAAGTGCCCATGCCACCTTAATTGTTGTATACATTTTGACCTACTCTTATTCTTTTATTCTAACACCTTTTTGAGGAGACTTGACTAGATGATGCCACGTGTCCCAGTAATGAGTTTAAGTCAGTTGGTAGGGGAGAAGCCCATATCTTTTGTCATATCTTTGTCTTGAAGAGAGAGAAGCTTTAGGAAGAAGAATAAGAAATTCTTAGAGGAAGTTAAAATTTTCAAACTTGATTATTAGACTTTGAACCATTTGATTTGTGTTTTGAGGTTAGATTCATAATCTAATTTTGTTGTTCTTTATGTTAATCTAATCACATTGCATGATATAGCATGATTCATGAGCCATGCATCAATTTAAAGATTTATTTTTGGGAGAGAAAGTGGTGTTCTTGAAGAAAAACCTTGCTTTAATCTAAAAGTTTGTATCAAGTTCCATATTTTTGTGATTGTTTTCATGAAACCTTCAAGTATAGGTACCCAAATCTATGTTTTTGAACTCAAATAATGAAAACTCAAATTTTGAATAAGGAGTTATGATTTTAGCATTCATGTTCTTCATATTCTTCAAAGGGAAATTTAGATTTCCAGATGTATGCCCCACATGTATTTAAATTCAAATTTTGGACTAATTGAATTTAAATTTATTGCTTCCGCACATGTATGCCCCATATTTATACTTTGTATGTGTGAATCTTTGTTAAGTTGGCCTTCGGTAATCTAAAATTACTAGCTATCACGGCATCATTCTGTTAGGGGCGGAATGAGGTCGTGACAAGTTGGTATCAAAGCACGAGTTTCTTGCTTTATGCATGTTCACACACTCTTGATCCTAAAGAGCATAGGATTTCCTTAGAATGATTTTAGGATTGCATCATATTGCTTGCTATTTGACTAGGTGTATATGATTTCGGCATGTTTATTTGCTACTTGTCAACTTACCCATGTGTTCATCTTGTTTTAAAGTAACATTTTACATACATTTAACATCATGAAAAGAGGAAAACCTCCAATTAGGTGAGATCATTCCGAGAAAGGATGGTGGAAGGATTGACTTGTGCGTTAAGGCAGGAAAGACAACAGAATACTGGTACTACTTCTACTCAAGCCGAGCAGACAAACGACCGAAACGTAGCTCCACCTCCGCCTCTACCTCCACCTCTTCCAGTACCACATGCGCCTCTACAACCAGCATTATATGGGGACGACACATAATCTTTGATAAGGGAATTTAAGAAAATGAAGCCGTTGAGGTTTGAGGGAGATGTAGAGCTATTAAAGGCATAAGCATAGGTTCTTGAAATGGAGTAGTTATTTGAAATCTTTCCTAGTACTAACACCTAGAAGGTGTCATTGGCAACATTCACACTGGACGACGATGCTCGTAGATGGTGGATGATGATCCGAGAATGTAATCTGGGTTTGACATGGGCTAGATTTTTGGAGCTATTCTATGACAAGCACTTTCCACTTAGTGTCCTAGACCGCAAGACCACAGAATTTTAGACTTTAACATAGGGTAACAAGACAATAGTTGAATATGACCATCTTTTCACCAAGTTAGCTAGGTATGCACCTCACACTGTTGATATCGACTACAGAAAATCTAGAAAATTTGAGAGTGGGCTTCGTGGACCAATACAAGATCGGGTTCGTATGCTCAAAATGTTGACTTATGCCAAGGTGTTGGATAGAGCCATCATGGCAAAAGTTAACTTGAACTGTTCAGGAGAGAGTTAGAGGAAGAGGCAAAATTATGACAATCGTCGAGCACCATTTAATGCAAAGAAAAAGGTTAATGTGGGTAGTTCAAGCAAATCGAATAAAAAAGGTAGTATTAGGTCAACATACACAAGTTACGGGAAGCAACATTGGGGAGTTTGTCATCGGACATCTGGAGCATGCTTTGAATGCAGTAAAATAGGTCATCGTGTTAGACTGTCCCAAGGCAAAGGCCAAGAATGGTAAGAAAAATTAGAGCACCTTGGGTTTTGCACAAAAAGCCAATGTCGGGAAAGGACAAATGAGACAGGGTAGAGTCTTTGCATTAGTGCCAAGGGACACTCAGAGTGCCGAGACTGTAGTGTCAAGTATACTTCATATTTGTGCTCGAGACACACATATATTGATTGATTCAGGTTCTACACATTTATTTGTATCTACTAATTTTGCTGAGAAGTTAAATAGAGAATTGTAGACGTCCCCGAACGCATCCCGGGCGAGGAGTGCGAGTCCCCCCCGTTCTGGTTCGATATCGGGTCTACTACAGTTCAAGGACTCAAATGTCACGGTTCTTAATCTTGAACCAAAGAGTCTAAATCCGGCAAATCGATTTCGAAAACAGATTTTTGAAAGAAGTGCCAAACATGGACTGCTTTGCCAGATACAGAGTCGCCATCTAAATGTTTTTTTTTTAATGGGAAATTTAGGAAACCCTGACTCGGTGCCAAAGGCCACGTGTCCGTCATCACCAAAGTTGCCTCGGCTTGGGAACTTGGGTACGATTGGGGAAGGTCACTTCGTGAGCACCCCCGCTCGCCCGGTCAAAGACCGGCCTCTACTAATCATGATATCTGTTTTTAAAAACATTGTGCGTTCTTATTCCGGTTATTAGCCTAGGTTACTATGTGATGCGACAAAGATACAAGTATAGATCGAGCGCTGAATTGGACCAAAACAGTTCATGTTTGTTTTTTAAAATGGTTTGATGGTGCTACCCGCAAGTAAGCTAAGACGTGGATTTGCCACCCTCGGGTGGGCTTAGAAAAACGTGATTTTGCCACTATCTAGTGGGCTTAAAACAAACATTTGATGAATTGTCCAATCCAAGTAACCCAACCTCCACCCACAGGCATTCAAGGCAGTTATATCACATAAGCACGTAGCCTCATGGTAAGCATGCTATTCATGGCAACACTCACACGCATGCAAGGATGCTAAAGCGTAAAACTCACCGAGTACTCCAAGCCAAAACAGAAGCTCATTAGAAATCATGCATGATCCTAAGTATACAGCAATGCCTAGTGCAACACATGCAAAGATGCAACTATAGCAGGCTCGGCTATTCTAAACATGGCATCTGGAATGCTACAACTAACACGTATTCAATTTGGAATTGAAATACAAATGCAGTTTGTATGATGTGCCGAGCCCGGTGCGTGCAAAACAGATGAATGATGCAAACATACTGTCATACTGTATGCTAATTGAAATATGCCCTATATCTAACCATCATAAGTAGGTAAATAAAAGGGAAAAAAGACGTGGGATTGGAAGACATACATCACACTCACCCACACTTATTACAATTATGCCCTCGCGCAGAGGGTCCAAATAAATATACAGTCCTGAATAAAAGAATAGTACAGTCCCAATAATACAGTCCAAATAATGTACAAATTCCTAATTAATTAACTAAGAAAGCGGTAAAACTGGCATGCAAGCCAGGGACTGCCTTGATTCTGATGGATGATGTATGCTAGGGCTGCCTTCGCGCGGAAATCCACTAGGATGCCCCAATTAGCCTCTGTTTATACCTTTTCTCGAAATGCATGCCAAGCTCTGAAAAGTTGCTGATTCTTCATTTTGCTGCAACAGAGAGCAGGAAAGGGGCATAGCAATGTATTTTACAAATATATGCATGCCTCGATCCTCGTGCCACCAATCACGCATCTCGATGCATGATGGCCGAGGAGCCGAGTTGCACAACTCAATATAGAATGAATGCACATGAAAACTACAACAAAACCTAACTCCATCATAGATAATCCGGAGTGTCGGTGACTTGGGAATTGAGACCCGCTCCGTCACTCGGAGTACAGAACCCACCTCGTTTCCCGTGCCCGGGCTAACTCCTATCCCGAACACGATGCAATGTGCATGACATGCATGAAATGCAACTAACATACAATCCTAACATACACAATGCTATGGAATGGCATACACGCTAAACGAGGTAATACATAACCAAGCATACACAATGCTATGGATGAAATGGCATACGCAATGCAATAATGGGCTTACACTAACATGAGAGAGCCTCAGCCACACTCACACGAGAGGCCATCAGATGAAAACAAGACAACTCGAAATGCGTGCATGCGTGCACGCAAACCGAGGACGGACCCTCAGGCACCGAAATGCCACTCTAATGAGACATAGCAAAGACATGGAATATGGTATGGAAACATGAAAAAATCAGTGGCAAAATGAGGGGCAAAACAGCCCCGAAACATGGCGAAATGAAACCCGATGCAAGGAACGAGTCCCGGAACATTGAATTAAGCACATGAAATGGCCTATAGCTATGCTAAACATGCATAATTTGGGCATGAAATGAAAAATCAGAAGCAAGGAAGCCCCAAAATAAGCATTTTTACAGTACAAAACATGGCCAAACAGTAAGCGCAAGTAGGGCTAAAATGGCATACAAAAATGGCTCCGCAAGGAAGGCAATGAAGCAAGTGGTAGATGCAAAGCCCAAACAGGAAAATACCCTTCTACAACACTGAAGAGGGACCAAAAATATGAACATTTACATTAGATGAAAAGCCCCAAATCAGTATAAAAACATGCTCAAAATGCAATGCAAGATATAGGCCAACAAAGGGGTATAACATGAAGTATACAAAAAATTCCTCAAAAAGCCAAAGACCCTTAATGAAACATTCCAAGAAGGTAAAAATATGGCCACTTTCAGTTCTGATCATGGCCTAAAAACAGAAGCAAGGTGAGCTAACAAAGCATGCAAAAATAGTGACCAAAGAGGGGTGATGAAGCAAGTGATACATGGAGGTCTCAAACAAGGTTGAGCCCTTCTTCAATGTTGAAGAGGGGATAAAATTAGGCCTAACTACAGTCTACATCATGCTCAAAAACAGATTACACACATGCTAAAAATACCATGCAAAACAATGGCATACAAGAGGGTATTGAAACAAGTGCACAATGGGGGGCTCAAACAGGGTTGAGCCCTTAAACAAACATGAAGAATGACTCAAAAAAATGATCCTTTCAGTTAGGGTCGGAGCCCAAAACAGTAAGAAATATGGCTAAAAAAATGTGGCAAAATAGAGCTAGAAATGAGGGAAAATGGACTTACCCTTGTAGACCAACCCTTTTGTTGCTTCTTGGACCAAATTGCAAGTCCCTTGGCCTCTGAAAAACTCCTCCAAGCTGCTGAGATGGAGTAGTGGTGGTGGTGCTTGGTGGTGATGAAGAAATGAGGTGGAACTTGGGATTTTTTAGAGAGATAGAGGGAGATATGTATGTATATGCTCAAAACAATTTTTTCAACCCTTGAGAGAGAGCTGAGAGGCCAGCTATATGGAAAAGAATGGGGGAGAAATGGAGGGAAAAAAAGTGGAGGGAATTGGCATTAATTTTTCCTCCAAAAAGAGTTCCCTCCGGATGCAGTTTTTGGAGGGAAAACAATGCACAGCTGTAATGTACTTCCTGTAAGGAAGCTGGCCGGCCAATTATCAAAGCTGCAGTGGTGGCAGCCACCCCTATGGCCGGCCAAGGGGCAAAATGGTCCAGAAGAATTTTTGGCCGGCCACCACAAAAAGGTGTCCTCCCATGTGTCCTCAACAAAACCCTGTGGTTAGAAATTGGCAACTGTAAGACAGGAGAGACAACAAGCCACTTTTAGGAGGGGTTCAAAAGGTCCAAGTTGAATTACTGGCTGGCCATAAACTTTTAGGGTCCTCCCATGTGTGTACAACACAAATATGTGGTTTGGGGTTGAAGATAGTGGCCCTAGGGTGGTCAACATTGGCTCGAAAGTGAGAAAAGCAGGCGAGGGCGCCGGAGGAATATAACTAGTTGAGACAATTACTAGCCTCGCCTTTCGTGACCTTTCCTAGTGATAAAACAGAGGTACCGCCAAAATGAACGAAACCGATGCAAAACGAATGTTCGGGGCCAAACACGCAGTCGGGTCCCGAAAACAGTATAAGCAAAAGTGGCATTCGACCACAAGTGGGTCTCTCAGCCTCGGTCCTCAAAAGGAGTAAATGAGACGCATGCCAAAAACCGGAGATGGTTAGGCGGTCCCGAACCGAGGCACGGCTACCGACGGCCCAAAACCGGAACCGACTCGAAATGGGCAAAATGGCCTACGGCCACGAAATGTAGCCCACGGCCACTGAGAGATGGTCTACGGGACCTCTCCCTCCCCTCAGGAAAAGAAACAGAGAAAATCGAGTCTAGTTCGCAAACCGAGGCAAGGTACAGAAGAGGGTTCGGAAGTCCGAAGGCAGGGCTCACGGCTGCGACTCTGAGACTTCTAAATGAGCACAATATGCAACATCACCGAGCGCTCAATCGGTGATGTCTGATTCTTAAGGTCGGTCAAAAATGGGGTGTCTACAGAACTAGAACCCATTCATTATTTATTGTCTATCTCTACCCCATCTGGAAGAACTATGATTGTTGCATCCATTTATAAAGCATGTGTTACTATGATTGAGAATGTTAAATTATTAGTTGGTTTGATGTCGTTGAACATGACTCATTTCGATATTATATTGGAAATGGATTGATTAGCAGCAAATCATGCATCCATTAATTGTGTTTCAAAAAGTGTCACTTTTAAACCCCCAAACCAAGCCGAGGTTACATTTCAGGGTAAAATAGTAGTATCCCCACCTTACTTGATTTCATTTATTAAAGCTTATAAGTTGATCCAAAAAGAATGTCAAGGTTATTTGTGTAGTGTACTAAGTAATCTAAATGGAAGTGTCGAATTACATGATATCCCGGTCGTTAATGAATTTTCTAATGTTTTTTCGAATGATTTGCCTAGCTAATTGGTTGATAGGGAGATAGAATTTACTATTGATGATATACCGAGAACACATCCTATTTCCAAAACACCCTATAGGATGGCCCCAGCTGAGCTTAAGAAGTTAAAAAGTTCAATTACAGGAGTTATTAGATAAAGGCTTCATTAGGCCGAGCACTTCACCTTAGGGTGCACCAATTTTATTTGTTAAGAAAAATAGATGGCACACTTCGTCTTTGTATTAATTACTGAGAACTGAATAAGGTAACCATTAAAAATAAATATCCATTGCCAAGGATTGATGATTTGTTTGATCAATTATAGGGAGCACGAGTCTTTTCTAAAATTGATCTCAAGTTGGGCTACCATTAATTCAAGGTTAAGGCCGATGATGTGAAGAATACTGCTTTTCAGACTAGGTATGGCCATTATGAATTTTTGGTAATGCCTTTTGGAGTAACTAATGCTCCTGCTGCATTTCTGGATTTAATGAACAGAGTCTTTAAGCCATACTTAGATGAGTTCATGGTTGTTTTCATTGATGATATATTGATCTATTCCAAGAGTAGAGATGAGCATGAGAATCATTTGAGACTTGCCTTACAAATTTCAGAGACAAGAAATTTATGCTAAGCTTAGCAAATGTGAGTTTTGGCTTTTGATTGTTTATTTTCTAGTCATGTGATTAATAAAGAAGGTATTTTGGTTGATCCTAGCAAAATTAATGCAATTGTGAATTGGCTGAGACCTACTAATATGTCTTAGGTCTGTAGTTTTCTAGGTTTGGCAAGTTACTACAGGAAGTTTATGAAGGACTTTTCAAGGGTTACAATACCATTGACATAGTTGACTCATAAGTGACTGGTATATGAATGGACTGAGGACAGAGAATTAGTTTTCCAAGAGCTAAAGACAAGGTTAGCCTTAGCACCAATTCTTGTACTAGCGTTAAGTAAGGAGGAACTTCAGATTTATAGTTATGCTTTACATAAGGGTTTAGGTTGTGTATTGATGCAAGGGATTAGGGTCATAGCATATGCATCTCGTTAGTTGAAACCTCGAAAAGAATTATCACACCCATGATTTAGAATTAGCAACCATGGTATTTGCTTTGAAAATTTGGCGGCATTACTTGTATGGAGCTTCTTGTCAGGTTTTCACAAATCACAAGAGTCCAAAGTATTTGTTCATTTAGAAAGAATTGAACATGAAGCATAGGAAATGGCTTGAGTTGTTGAAAGACTATGACATGCATATTTAGTATCACCTAGGTAAGGCTAACTCAGTGGCCGATGCATTGAGCAGAAAATTTGTTGGGAGTTTGGCATGTTTATTCACCTAGCAGAAAAAGAATACTTTGGGATTTGCAAGACTTAGATATTGATATTGTACTTCACCGAGATGATGGGATTTTAACAATGATTTCAGTAGAGCCAATTATCATTGAGGAAGTAAAGACAAGAAATATGGATGATGAATTTTTCAAAAAGATAGTCAATGAGATTATCACAAGGCTGAGACCAGGATAAACCATTGAGAATCAAGTACTAAAGTTTGAGGAAAGATTGTGCATGGCCGACATCCCAGAGTTAAAAAGAAGAATTTGCAAGAAACTCATAGTTCTAGATTTGTTGTTCATCTAGGAACTACCAAGATGTACCAAGATGTGAAGAAAACTTTTTGGTGGCCGAATATAAAGAAAGAAATAGCTGCGTTTGTGTTACAATGTTTTTATTGACAAAAAGTGTGAGCAGAACATCAGAGGCCAGCCGGACTTCTTCAACCTTTGTCAATTCTTGAGTGGAAATGGGAACACATCTCCATAGATTTTGGTGTGGGTTTGCTGAGGACGCAAAAATGTATGGATTCGATTTGGGTTATAGTTGATAGACTAATTAAGTCAGCACACTTTTTTCCCGTTAAGACTATATTTAATGCTGGCTGACTTGCTTCGTTGTATATGAATGAGATTGTTAGACTTCATGGGGTATCGATGTTTATTGTTTCATACTAAGATCCGAAATTTGCTTTTAGATTTTGGCAGACTTTACAAAGAGCTTTGGGAACCGAGTTGTGATTTAGTATGGCTTTTCATCCTCAAACCAATGGGCAAATAAAGAGAACGATTCAGACACTTAAAGACATGCTAAGGTTATGTTTATTAGACTTTAAGGGAAGTTAGGAGTTACATTTGCCGTTAGTAGAATTTGCTTACAGCAATAGTTTCCAAGCTAGCATTGGCATGGCGTCGTATGAAACTTTGTATGAGAGGAAGTATCGATCACCAATTTGTTTGACCGAAGTAGGAGATAAATCATTGATTGGTCCGAAGTTAGTTCAAGTGACAATCGAGAAGATAAACTCATTCTGTAGACGTCCCCGAACGTCCCGAGAGGGAAATCCCGTTTTGTTCAATTTTGGCTCACTATAGTTCAGGACTCAATGTCACAGTCCTGTATCTAATCTCGCAGAGTGCAATGCAAGACCGATGAATCATCAAAGAGTCTAAATCCGGCAAATCGTTTTTGAAAACAGATTTTTTGAAAGAAGTGTCAAACCTGGACTGCTTTGCCAGATACAGAGTCGCCACCTAAATATTTTTATTTTAGGGAAATTTAGGAAACCCTAACTCATTGCCTAAGGACACGTGTCCGTCATCACCAAAGTTGCCTCGGCTCGGGAACTTGGGTACGATTGGGGAAGGTCACTTCGTGAGCACCCCCGCTCACCCGATCAAAGATCGGCCTCTACTAACCATGATATCAAGTTTTGAAAACATTATGTGTTCTTATTCCGGTTATTAGCCTAGAATTACTATGTGATGCACACAGCATACAAGTATAGACTGGATCGCCTTAGTTGGAACAAAACATTTCATGTTTGTTTTGAAAACAGTTTGCTACTCGCAAGTAGGCTAAAATGTGGATTTGCCACCTTCAGGTGGGTTTAGAAAAAAAGATGATTTGCCACTCTCAAGTGGGCTTAAAACTCATAGTCAATGCATTATTTCAATTCAGATAATCCAACCTTCACCCATAGGCATTCAGGCAGGTATATCACATAAGCAAATAGCCTCATGGTAAGCATGCTATCATGGCAGTCACTCACACACATGCAAGGATGCTAAAGCATAAACGCTTACCGAGTACTCCAAGCCAAAATAGAAGCTATGTTAAAAATCAATGCATGATCCTAACTATACAAAAATGCCTAATGCAACACATGCAAAAATGCAACTATAATAGGCTCGGCCATTCTAAGAATGGCATATGAGATGCTATAGCTAACATGTATTCAACTTGGAATTGGTATACGATGCATAAGCTGGTAAATAAAAGGGAGAAACACGTGGGGTTGGAAGACATACATCACACACACGCACACTTATTATAATTGTGCCCTCGCTCGGAGGGTCCGAATAAATAATACAGTCCGAATTAATACAGTCCCAATAAAATACAAAACCCTAATTAATTAACAAATTTAACTAGGAAAGCAGTAAACTAACACGCAAATCTATGGACCGCCTCAACTCTGTTCCGAATGATGAATGATGCATGCTTGAGTTGCTTTGCGCGGAAATCCAGTGCGATGCCCCGGTTTGCCTCTATTTGCAATTAATCCTGGAATGTTGTGCAAAGCTCTTGAAGGATGTTGATCCTTGATTTATTGCAACAGAGAGCAAGAAAGGGGCATGGCAAAATATTTTCACATATGTATGCTTGCCTCGACCCTCATCTCGATGCATGATAGCCGAGGAGTCAAACTGCACGACTCAATATGAAATGAATGCACATAAAAACACAACAAGACCGAGACTCCATCATGGTTAATCCGGAGTGTCGGTGACCGGGAATTAAGACACGTTCCTTCACTCGGAGTACGAAACATCCCTCGTTTCCCGTACTTGGGCTAACTCTTATCCCAAACACGATGCAATATGCATGATATACATGAATGCGACTAACATACAACCTAGCATACACAATGCTGTGGACTAAGATGGCATACACAATGCAATATGGGCTTACACCAATATGAGTGGACGTCAGCCATACTCACATCAACGGCCATAAGATGAAAATGGGACAACCGAAATGCGTGCATACATGCACGCAAACCGAGGACCGAACCTAAGGCACAATATGCAACTCTAACAAGGCATGGCAAGGATGAAACATGACATTCAAACATGTAAATTTCAGCACTGAAACATGATGCTAAATGATCCCGAATCATGCAAATATGTCATACAATGCATGCTATAGGCCCCGAGACTCAAAACTAGGCACATGTATTGAACCATAACCATGCAAAGCAAGCATTATTTGACTATGAAGCACAAAGACAGAGCCAAGGCAGTCCCAAAACATGCACATTACTAGTTTAAAGCATGGCCAAAAAATGCTAACATGACGGATTAAAATAGCATGCAACATTGGCTAACAAGTATGGTTTACATGGCATGTATATGAAGCATATGAGAACTCATCAAACCAGCCAAAAACAGTGAATAAAACATGTCAAAATACGCCCAAATAACCACTGAAATGTAGCCAACACATGCAAAAATGATGAGTTCCTTTGAAAGGCCATGCAAGAGGTTACTCAACACATACAAGATAGACACTTAGCATGGAAAAACCAACTCTAGAAATGGATTATGAAAGCCCTAAAACTCACCAAATCGGCCTTGGAATTGGTCTAAGAAACATGCAAATGGAAGGCCCTTTGAAAGGCGTTGAATAGGATTGCTCTATACATGCATCAAAAACATAAAATATGGCCAAAAGGGCCTTGGACAGAGCTAAGGCAGACCTCAAAACCCTCAGAACAAGGCCTGAAACATGACTTCAAAGCATGCAAAAAAGGGTCCCTTTGGAAGGCCAACAAGACCACCAAACAAGACAAGGAGAGAGGGGGTCACCCCTCTCTAATTTTGGCTCTCAAAAATGCGTCAGTAGCTAAGAGGCCAAACCATGACCAATGTAAGTGCTCTAATGCATAGCCCTAATCATGAAGAGATGAAGCATGTATAGGGGGAAGATGACCCCAAATAGAAAAGAGACCTTAACCAAACTTGAAGAGGAGATTAAAACAAGATCTTTTTTAGCTTATGACAAATCTCGAAAATATTCACAAGTAAGGCTAAAATATGATGCAAAAATAGCCCTAAAAGAGAGATAGAGGGTAAGGGGAAGTAGATGACCTCAAACAGCAAAGTGCCCTTAAACAAAGTTGAAGATGAGCTCAAAATAAGACACTTTACAGTTTAGGTCAAGGCCCAAAAATGCTTGCAAATGGGGCTAAGTAATGAAGCAAAATAAGGCTAGAAAAGGGGAAATAAAGACTTACCTTTGTAGAGCCGACCTCCAACAGCTTCTGGACCAAGTTGGTGAGCTTTCAACCTCTACAAATGACCTCCAAGGTGCTGGAATGGATGAGGGAGGTGGTAGGCTAAGAGGTGTAGGGTAAAATGGCCAAGAATATGAGTGTTTGGAGGCTTGAAGTATAGAGATAGAGGGAATTGTATGTATGCTCCAACCCAAAGCTTCTAACCCTTGCAAATGGAGATGGAAGGTGTGTTTTATAAAGGGAGAGAGGTGAGGCTTCTTGGAGAAGCCATGAGAGGGGGTCAAAGCTTCTAAAAAAAGCTTGACCAAAGGGTCAAACTTCCTTTGGAAGCTAAGCAAAGGGTGCAAAACCACCTTTAAAAGTTCAAAACAATGACAAAACCCTCGGACAGTGGGTCAAGTGCAAAACAGCTGGCACAGCTGGAATGCACTCAAGGAGACAAGACTGGTCGACTAGGTTCAAAAG
Organism: Camellia lanceoleosa; assembly: GCA_025200525.1. Lineage (NCBI taxonomy): Eukaryota > Viridiplantae > Streptophyta > Magnoliopsida > Ericales > Theaceae > Camellia > Camellia lanceoleosa. The sequence continues at coordinate 108,070,043 of CM045769.1, forward strand.
GCCAAGGTGGTCGGCCGACCACCTCCCCTGGTCGGCCGACCAGGGGTCAAAAGGTTCAAGAAGAAAAGCTAGCCGGCCACCCCAGAAAGGTGGCCTCCCAAATGAGTGCAACACACTGTATGGTGAAAAACCAGAAAATGTGGTCCAAGAGAGAGAAAAACCAATTTTTTAGGGGGGTTCAAAAGGGTCAAGAAGAATTGCTGGTCGGCCTACCCATATTGGTGGCCTCCCAGATGAGCACAACACAATGGTGGTGTGAAAATCCAGAAATTGTGGCTCAAAAGTAAGAAAAACCAGTTTTCTGTTAGAAAAATCGGCTTTAGGAGAGAGAAAATGAGAAAACTAATTTTTCAGGGGAAAAGGTGTCCTCCCACCATCCTACCATCTCCCTAGCAATGAAACAAAGGTCCATACCAAAAATGAACCCAAACCGATGCAAAACGAAGGTTCGGTGGCTAAAATGCGTAGTCTGGGGCCCCGAAAACAGGCTGTTAAGCACCGGAGGTGACGTATGATCACGAAGGTGGTCTCCCGGGCCACAGTGTCCCTCTAAGGAGAGGAAACAAGGTGTGTGCCAAAAAATCAGAGCAAACAGAGGTAATTAAGCGGTCCCGAACCGAGGCGCACAGCCGACGGCTTCGAAAACCGAAAACTGGCCTCCAAACGGAAAAAATGACCTACGACCACAAAACGTAGCCTACGGCCACTGAGATATAGTCTACGAGACCTCTCCCTCCCTTCGAGAAGAGAAAACAAAGAAAACGGGAACCTGGTTCGCAAATCGAGGCAGAGCACAAAAGAGCCCGGAAGTCCAGAGGCAAGGCTCGCAGCCCGAACTCTGAAACTCCAGAACGAGCAAAATATGCAACATCACCGAGTGCTCAATTGGTGACGTCTAAGTCTTAAGGTCGGTCAAAAATGGGGTGTCTACACATTCAACAAAGGATCAAAACCGCCCAAAGTCGATAAAAGAGTTATGCCAACCAAAGAAGAAGAGAGTTAGAGGTTGAAGTTGGAGATCATGTATTCTTGAAAGTTTCACCAATGAAAGGAGTCTCAAGGTTTGGAAGGAAGGTAAGTTAGCGTCTCGTTACATTGGGCCATTGGAAATTCTAAAGTTAACTCTGTTGCCTACCGACTTGCTTTGCCACCGGAATTAAAGCCAAGTCCACAATGTGTTTCATGTTTCGATGTTAAGAAAGTATATTCAGGATGCAATGCATGTAATTGATAATTTCAAGATTGTGGTTAATGAAGATTTGGGTTGCGAGGAGAAACTGATACGAATTATTGATAAGCAAGTGAAACAATTGAGGAATAAGTCAATACTTATGGTAAAAATTGAATGGAATGAGCATTACGACAAAGATGCTACATGGGAAATAAAAGAGGAGATGAAAATTCGATATCTAGAGTTGTTTTTTGGGCAAGATAACTCAAGTTTGCGGACCCAACTTATTTAAGGAGGGTAGACTATAACAACCATCATTTTGCCTTAGTTATATTCATGAGAATTTATGTGATTTTGGTTTGTGAAGCTTGCATATTGTAAATTTTGATATTTTATCTAAGTGTGGAATCTTGTCTTGTTTTAATATTATTGTGTTTTTGCCTAAGTGTAATATCCATGTTTTGTTCCATGCTTTGTGTATTGAATCTAGGCTATCTACCTTTGCTACCTTACACCTAGATCGCACCTTTGAACCTCTCGCACCTAGGCCGTTGAGCGACAATACTTAGGGCCATCTTGGAACCATCTTGGCTGACCTCCACCTCCATCATCGAGGCCGAGGTGTGCATCACCTAGGCATTTGAGATCTTTGATCCTTGAACCTTGCAACCATGTTAGGCACCTTCTTGCTGAGTTATACACCTTAGCCAACACCTAGTAACCTCTGTTTTTTGTATTATGTGACCTAGGCCGAGATGTGTCACACTTGGGCCAAGTGTTACCCCTCCTAGCCGAGATCAAGGAGACCTTACTTATTCTTCACTTGTCCAAAGCCTGTGTTTCCTTGCCTTGTCAGAAGTGCCCATGCCACTTTATTTGTTGTATACGCTTTGACCTACTCTTGTCCTTTCATTCTAACACATTTTTTAGGAGACTTGACTAGATGATGCCACATGTCCCAGTAGTGGGTTTAAGTCAATTATAGTGGAGAAGCCTATATCTTTTGCTATGTCTTTGTCTTGAAGAGAGAGAAACACTATGAAGAAGAAGAAGAAGAAGAAGTTCTTAGTGGAAGCTAGATTTTTCAAACTTGATTATGAGACTTCGAACCATTTGATTTGTGCTTTGAGGTTAGATTCTTAATCTAATTTTTTTGTTCTTTATGTTAATCTGATCACATTGCATGATCTAGCATGATTCATAAGCCATCGATTTAAAGATTTGTTTTAGGGAGAGAAAGTGATGTTCTTGAAGAAAAACCTTGTTTCAATCTAAAAGTTTGTATCGAGTTCCATATTTTTGTATTTGTTTTCATAAAATCTTCAAGTATGGGTACCCAGGTCCATGTTTTTGAACTCAAATCATGAAAACTCAGATTTTGAATAAGGAGTTATGATTTTAGCATATATGTTTTTCATGTTCTTCAAGGGGAAATATAGATTTTCATATTTCATTATTCCTTAAGTATGGTCATCGAGACCTACTCTTGTCCAACCTTCGCACCTAGGCCAAGCATATGTCTTACGTTGGCCTACCTTGCATGATCACTTGCACCTTGGTCAACCTTGCATGCACACCTAGGCTGACCACTACACACTTGGGCCGACCATAACACATCTTTGTTGACCACCTTGTAACATCTTGGGTGGGCAACCCGGATGGCCAAGAGGTGTGCAACGTCAGCCAAGGCCTCCTGAGTTCATCTAACTAGGCCATTTCGGCCCAGTTCATCTCTGTGCATCCATTCCTAGACCTGGTTTGTACCTAGCATACTTTTCCAAAAAGAAAAAGATTGATTTAACTCCCAGCACATGTTTTGCTCTATTTTGACTTGGTTTTGAGAAGAAATATCGAGATCTATTTTACTCATTTGAAGTTTGTTTTGAGAGTGCATTGCACCATCTTTGAGCATCTTTTTTTGTCTTCTTGAAGTGCATTAAATGGGATTTATCATATATTTGTAGATCTTGGATCTTTGTCTTAATCCCCTTGACCAAAGAGCTAGTGTGAGTGGTATTTTTAATAAAGTTATGTTATAATGTTTTGATAAAAGCTTTACGTTGTTTTGGAAAGTATTTGATAAAGTATGAATGATTATCCCTTAATTTTTGTATCAAGTATTATGTCCGTTTTGATGACATTCTTGAGAAGTTCTTGTGTGCTAGGGGACTTTAAAATAGCTAGCACTTTTATTTGAGATATCTCCTTTGCCACCGACAGGTGGGCTCGTCTAATCAATTCTGGATCAATTATTCCTTTGTTTTGTCAATGAATGTTCATCATTTGTGTTATGTAGATATTAGTAAACATCCTTTGAAGTATTGAAAGCCTTTGATTAATGAACTTGGTTTATCCTTTGATTTTGTTACAAGTTATGATATGTATTGTTTTGATAAAATCTCAGTTATCATTCATTCAAACATTTATTACTTATTTACTGAGTCTTTAGCTCACCTCTCTTCGTTATATATATATATATGTAGGTGATGATCAAGAAGGCGATGTCACCTAAGCTTTGTTAGAAGATGTGTTTTGTTTCATATCTTTGTATCATCTTGAAGATTATGCTTCTTAACTTTGTAGATCATTTACTTTTGTATGTTTTGGCTTGAGAAGCTTTTTGATCAAGATGTAATATCAGGTTTATTTTATTTTTGTATCCAAGTTATAAAACCATGTTAATATGTATGCTATTTCGTTTAATCTATGCACAACTCTTATGGATTAATTAGATTTAAATTTATTACTTTCGCACATGTATGCTCCATATTGTATGTGTGAATCTTTGTTAAGTTGGCCTTCGGTAATTTGAGATTATTAGCCATCATAATATCATTCTATTAGGGATGAAGTGGGGTCGTGTTACCAAACCATCACCTTTTACTGTTTTGATTTTAAAATTAATGATTTTTTTTTTTTTTTTTTTTTGCCGATAAAAAAATAAAATCCTCCAAGGAGGAGACTAGCAATCACATGGGAGAGGTAGTACGAAATTTTAATACCATGAAATTGGAAGTAAAAGAACTATTTTGTTCCTCACTTTATAAAAATAGTAAAGTCACATTTTATATAACGATTTTTATGTAATTTGATATATTTAATTTCAACCAACTAAATAGTACTATATAGTGCGCAAATAAATATAATTTATTTAATATTTCTAGCATAATATTATTATACTAACAATTTTTTCAATCAACCTTACGATACTAATAATCTCATGACTCGAACAAACAGGCCTAAGGTATGTTGGTATGGCATGAAAATACACAAATCAAAGTAAAAGAAGGTGGTCGCGCGTATAGGGGACCTCAATACCTCATCTATAAAGCACTATTGTTCCCTCCATGTTACATTCGAACCCACCTCCACTTTCTCTCACTCTCTCAAGTTAAAAATATTAAATTTTTTATTTTTTATTTTTTTGAAACTAAAAAAAAGTAATTTTATTGACGATAATCAGGAAACAATACAATAACATCAAACAATAAAAACAAGGGTATAGAAAGCATCATAGCAAAGATACAACGATTTCAATTAAGTTGACATCGGAGAGTTTCCACAATCATCTGCTATATTAAATTAAATCTTCTTGTTATGAATTTTTTTAATTTAATTATATAATTAAGTGTATTTTTAATTCGAAAACGTGTTCCAACATGCTTTTTACATTTTTTTTTTTATCAGCAAAAAAGCTTTATTGATAAAAAGAACACAACACATGCATAATTTACATCAATAAAACAGGAAAGTGCACTAAGCATCAAAACTAATTGTAACAATTCCAACTAGGTTGGCCCCGCAAAGGAAGCACAATCATATGATAGCACTAGTCCCAAGATTGGTAAAAAACCAATCAGATAAACATGCTTTTTACATGTTTAGCAATTTTAGGAAAACAATTTAAAAGCATGTTTATCAAACCCTGTTTTTTGAAGATACAGTTAGCTTTCTAAGTTTAAGAAAATACCTTAACTAGGGAAATAAGTCCAAATTTTATGTAAAAATATATAATCTTACATAGTATCAGAGATCAATAAAAATTAGGAGAAATTATAAAAATATATATATATTCTCAGATTTTGACCTTTTAAACAAGATAACTCACGAATTTTTTATTTTATTAATTTAAACTCTAAACTTTTGATTTATTTTCAGTTTAAACCAACTACTTATTTTCGTTACATAAACCTGACAAAAAAAAAAAGAAAGAAAAAAATATTTTTAACATTTTATATACATTTACATTGAGTTTAATAATTAAAATAAAATTTTTCATCGATTTTACATAACGAAAATATGCTGATAATTTAGATTGAAAATCAAAATATTAGATATTTAAATTGATAAAATTAATAATTTTGAGTTTATTTTTTTTATAAAGATCAAATTCTAAAATTTCTTTTTATAATTTCTGTTAAAAATTATAAATAAAATTAGTTGAACAATCATTAATATCGTCACACTCAATATTTACCCTAAGAGTAGAGGCTCAAGAAAGTGTCAACAGAATCCCTCAAAACTACTTACCAAAAAAGAATCCCTCAAACCTATAAAGAAAACCTACCCCCTTAACTCATGAAGTGAAAAAAACTTGCCTAGAGAATTCTTATATTAGAGGCCCACTCTCTCTCCTCTTCATTTATTCTCTTCTTTCCTACCTCTCTCCTCCTCCTCCTCCCTTGTAGACCCATATGCTGCACAACCATCATCCAACAATCATGAGCTTCCTATGATTTTTTTCTTCACCTATTATATTCTACAAGTACACTGCATATTTTCTTCTCAAAAATAAAATATAGGAGAGATATGGGTTGTGGTGGCATGGTTTCTAAGGCCTTGTTTGCGGCACTCGCTTTGGCGGGATTCTTTTGGTTGTTGTTGGTAGGTATTTTGGAAACAGGAGGAACAGGTGCGACAACGAGGCTAAACCTGCAGAAAGCAGGAAGCTTGAAGCATATGGAGATGCTAGAAGGAAGAGAGAAGGAGAAGCCTGTTGATCTCAACTACATGAGCAAAAGAAGAATTCCAAATGGACCTGATCCTATACACAACAGGTATTAATTGTATGTCTTTGTATTTGCATCACATATAAATGATTTCATGTTTTAGCATTAAGATAGGAAACATCCTAGATATTTATACCAGAAATACTATGTATCGAAAAAATGTTCAAAATTTGAATTTATTGTTTAGATTTAAATTGAGTGTGATGATGTTGCACCACTGAGAGTGAATATGATTCACACATTTTAAATTTTAAATACTTTTTAAAGTAATTTTCTAAGTACATATATGTATAAAAAATTATGTAGTTGTCCCAACTTTTATGCATGTGTTTGTAAAAGCTTAAAGTAGTTTTATTATCAGGAAACTCCTACTTAGTAATGTATATTTTTCAGGAAGTCGATCCACACTTTTAAGAAAGAAACTCACTCTTAACTGAGATAAAACCTCTTAAATATGTAAATTTTAAAGGATAAAAAAACAAAAAAAAACTCAAATTTATTCTAGTACTGTAGATTTATATAATATTTATTTATTTTTAATAAAGACAACTTGTAATTGACATCAATATCTAATATTTATTAGTATTTTAAAACACATATTATAACTAAGTACAAGAAAAAAATTGTTAAAATATATTTATATTTTTAATATTTAAAATATAAGTGTACTCCCATAAGCTCTCCCACCCTTAAAAACTTTTATATACCTTCACTTGCTATCCTGTTTCACATAATTAAGGTTTAATTACTGTAAGAGATTATCACCGAATGGACCAAATATTGTTTAAGCCAAATAGCCCCCCTCTCTCTCTCTCTCTCTCTCTCTCTCTCTCTGTGTTTATTTTACCTCATTTTTCTTTGAAATTTTCAAGGACCACAACTTATTTCTGGCCAACATCTTGATCCCGCTTAGAAATTAGTAAAAATCATCTTATATGTGCATATGTACCTTTTTGTATAAATAAGTGCGTATTTATCAGTATGTGAATGAAATTTTGGTTGTTGTCTCGCTCAAAATCAAAATCAACATTTTCGGAAAACCCTAGATGGCTTGTTATAAAACTAATTAAGCTTTATGGAATTATTATATATACTTCTATTAGACACTCAATCGTTTTCAAAGCATAAAAATATAATTGCTTACAATATTCGCTTTTGCTTTTGTTTATGCTTCTATCTTATGACACATATGAGGGTGGTTTGATTGCCAACTGTTACATCAATTTTCTTGTTTCAAGTTCTCAAAGTTCCATTAATATCAAAGGTTACTGTGTTACAACTTGTGTTTTCACCCCCATTAAACCATACAAAGAAAAGAAGAAAAATAAAGTATGTCGCTTAACTTTATTCTTAATCATGTTACTAAAGCCAGTTAACATTTCATTATGTTCTCTACATTTTCTAGGCCTTTAACCTTTTCATGCTTACTTTCTTTCCTTTTCTTCTTTACCATTAGAACTTATAAGCACTTTAGTTAGAAAACTAAGAATATATGCTTTAATAGTACATCTATAGTAAAGGAGGCATCAATATTAGCTAGGCAGCCTTTTTTCCAAAGAGCTACATGTATATTCAAAATGTTAACTAAAAGAACCTACAACATAATTTTTGTAGCAATTTCAAAATATTGTTGTTGTTATTATAGGCTATATCTTTGATTTTCAATCCTCAAAAGCAAGAAAAGTACTTTGTTCTTTTTAAATCAAACAATTCCAAGATGAAATTAAAATTTCATAGTAGTTAATAAATCGTATCAACCTTTTTTTTTTTTTTCCTACAGGAGAGCTGGAAACTCTCGACGGCCACCTGGTCAAGCTTAGGCAACAGAATTTGAGCAACTTCAGCAAAAAGGGCAGAAGATTGCTAGAGATGTCTGCCATTTTGTATGTATTTTTGAAAAGTACGTGACTTTTCTCTAGTTTAATTGTAGTTCAACGAGAATTATGACTCCTCTCATAACTGGACTCCAACTAACTGGGGAGAAGCTGGACCCTGTTAAAAAATGGGATTGTAATTGCTCATGAAAACATTTGAAGAATCCCACTTTGTGAGGTGGTGGTTTTTTTTTTTTTAACTTACACATATTGTTGTAGTAAGGTATTGGGGCAGTAAAGAAAAGCAAGCTTCTCTCACACAAAATACACTCAAAAAGAATCCTGGGAAATATTAAACTGCCTCTGCAGAACCCCACTTCAGTGTTTTTTATGTGCATGTATTTATTTATTTATTTTAGAGAGAAAGAGAATAATTTGAAGGATAGAGATCTACATATATAAATAGTTGCATGTAAAAGACTAAATAAGAAAATATTATGTGAAGAAAAGTAGAGATGGAACACAAATCAAGAAATGTTCTAGCAGCCATGCATGCGTGCATGTGAATAATACATATATGTTCCAATCTCTATCAATCTATATCAATCTATCAATCATCATTGACGTTGTATATATATATATTCTATTATATAAAATAAGGAAGATGTTACAATGTCCTCAAAAATGTACATTTGGTATGCTTTTCATAATTTTTTTACAAAATTTTATAACTTAAACTTAAAATATCATACACTGTGTTTGGTTGTGGTTTTTTGAATATGATTTTTTGAAAATTTTATACAACTTGTTTGGTTATTTTAAAAAATAAGTTATGTTTTCAAAAAAATAAATGAGATAGGTAGGCTTTAGTAGAATAGGTACATATATGTATGTATATATAAAATTAAAAAATCTGAGAGAATGTTTTGATGTGATTTTTTTTGTATTTTTTTAATTGTTTCAATCATTAATTTAGAGGAAAATTTGAAATTGTAATGATATATTTTTTTGAAAACCAAACAAGCATTTTTTTTCAAAAAACAGTTTTCAAATCATTTTTTCAAAAAATTTTTCAAAAAATGGCAACCAAGCATGCTGATTTTTTCTTTACAAAAGTCATAATTTGTTTTCACTGAAAAACATCATAACAAAATCTCAAAGTATATCATAACAAAAATCACAAAATGTCATAACATTATTATTCTGAATTTTAAGGTGCACATAATAAATTCGTTATTTATAACTTTATTACAAAATGTCATAATATACATTACAAATAATCATAACGTTCATCATAAAAAAATCATACCTTTTTTATAATGCACACCATTGGAAAGAGTGCACAGTGTAAATTTCTCCATAAATTATGTCATTTTCTTTTCTCTTCAAGAATTGCTCATAAAATTGTTAGTTGCTCCCTCTTTTTCTATAACCACACTTTAAGTAATTTAAAATGACACTACTAAACGATTTTCAAATTTAATCGATCTTTCTCATTTATTAAACTGTCCAAAATGTGGATGTAATATTATAACACCCTTAATTTATACATATATAGGCATATGGGTCGTATATCCTTCCTCACTGAAATGAAGAACTTATCCTTTCCTAAGATATATGTAATATTATATTCTAAAAAACAATGTTTGAAGAGGTGGCATGTGTTGTTCCTAACTTAAAGCGAATCCACCAGGTAAAGATATAGAGCGTTGCCCCTGATAAAGAAAAGGTCTTGTGTTAGTCTTTTTCACTTGATTCTTTTGGTGGAGTGTTGTGAGACTGTTTTGGTCTTTGGTCCATTCAAACTTGTAAATCTACTTGAGATTCTCAATTTTCGTATCAATCAAGAAAAACAAAAACAAAAAAACAAAAATAAATAAATAAAGCAACAAAAACATATGTAGTCTCTGTTCTCTTCAAAGTGAAAAAAAAAACAAAGTAATAGGCTCTCTCAACACTTGCAATATGCTTGCTTTTCACCCCATCTTTCTCTTTTCGTCCTTGGTTGGATTGAGAAGCAAAGACTTGGTCTAAAGTTAGTGAGATTCAAATTTGGGACAATTACCCAAAAGGGGGAAAAAGAAAGTGGCGAAATAAGAGATGCATAAGTAGAGCTTTAATTTGTTGCATGTGGGAGGGTGTGTAGGGTTGGCTTTTTTCCCCACCCCGTCACCTCTCTATTTGTTCCGCATCTACTACAAAAGAGAGAATTCACATCAAATAAGCACGCCTTTGCTAGGCCCAGGAGGATTGACAGGGCAAACTGCTAGTTTTCGTTGGTCTTTGTTGTTGTTGTGTTGGTTGATCTCTCACCAACTCTGTGCGTGTTAGCAAATGATAGGATGAATTTTTTAGTGCCAACCTAATTGGAATAATTTAATGATTTTGCACTCTTTTCTTTTTTATTGATGTAATTGACTTTGTATTGTGCTCTTATTTATTCCATCAATAAAATTCTTTTTTACTAATAAAAAAAAAAATGACAGTTTTCGAATACAAGATATTCATCCTAATCACTATAGATGTCGAAACAAGGTATTGACAGTAAGAAAAAAATAGTAACTCGGTAAACCTCATCAACATATTCCTATTCTCGGTATGATATGACGTAAGGGTAGGTCATTACAAACGCACTCTGTTGTCATCCCTATTTATGAAATAGTCAAAGGCGGATCTTCCAACCATCAAAGTTGGGTTGAGGTTAAAAAGGTAATTCTCTGAGTTTAGAATTTCTAAAAGAAAATGTAAGGGAGTTGCTAAATACACCATTCAATTTTCTCATTACACTCGCTTGTACGATTGTTTCTTCATAAAGTATAAAATTGTTTACAATGCATATAGTGTAAGGTAAATTATATTACTTGCATATGAGTATAGGAAAATGATAAACAAACCTAATTTATAGATTTAGTAATGTATGAAAAAGATAATTGACTGATAATTATAAAAGCCATGAGAGAATATTTGTTTTATATAATTTAATAAATTGTCACAACTATAAATTTAAAAAGTAAATTTAATTTTTTAGTTAGTGTAACACTACTCGTGAGTATGAATTTTTTTAGCCTGAGATTAAAAAATTCGTTTGAATTGATTTTTTTGACTTTTGTAAGAGAAAAAATAAAATGAATATGAATTGGATGTGACATTTTGTCTTATTAACCTTTTAACTTATTTGTTTTTTAATTGCTAATTTTTTTTTATCAGCAAAAAAGAAACTTCATTGATGTAAAAACTGAGTACAAGGTACGAAAGAAATTACACCAATAAAGAAAAAAGGACTGCACAGCATCACAATGAGCAAAATGATCCCAACTAGGTTGGCACCAAAAAACTCATCCTATCATTTGCTAGCACTCCAAAGTTGGTGAGGAACCAACGAGAGAGAAGGACCAAAACCAAACCCAATGCTGCTATGCTGTTAGCCATCATCTTCACAAACCAGCAGAGCAAGAGCAGCCCACTAACCAACAAAGCAAAATCAAAAAGTAGAGCAGCCCACTAACAGATCAGCCGACTAACAGATCAGAATACACCACCCAAACTGATTAGAATCTGTTTTAGCCAGCAGTCCACCCATGGTAACAGTTCATACTAACCAGCAAACAAACCACCATCTTGCTGGTATACATTCTGATGGCCTCAGTTCTAGTTGGTGTAGATTTGGTGTGGGTATGTACATCAGATTGTAACCCAGATTCATACCAGATTCATGCAGATTCATACCAGATTCATGCAGATACATACCAACTGCAGGGTCATACCAGATTCACACCACTCCAGTTCTTCCAATGATCCATAAATATCACAAATATAATCAATTATTATGCTGAAACTTACGCCTTTTGTTAGCCATTTTCTAAAGCTTTTGTGTTGAGGCTCAAATGCAACTCCTACTGCCCACAAATATCTTTCAACCAGATTCACCCCCCCAGACAATAGAGCAGCAGTGCAAGCTCCACAAGACCATTCCACATTCACAGAATCAGCCTAACCAGAGGATCAATTCATTTCCTTATACACCCCCTCAAACATTAGTGCAGCAGTGCAACCTGTACAAGACCATTCCACAATCACAGAAGCTGCAAAATCAGAATTCCTTTAGCTTATATTGCTAGCATAATCTTCCCAGCATCACATCCATTCCAGAAATTACAACCAACCACAAGACTAACCAACTAGCAACACATAATTGAGCAGCACCCGTATTACTGAGAGAACAAAGCAAACAGCCAATCAGCCAACCAGACCTGCAGACCATTCAGCCATTCCTCTAGAGTGGACCATTCAGCACAGATCACTGGCACTTCACCCACAGCAACAATAACACATCAAAGCTACCTGCAGCCTAAGCATAACAATACAAAAGTAGCAGGATTAGCACTGCAGCAGCCTAAGCATAACAATGCAACACTCTCCAACCCTGAACAGCAAGTCACCACCTATTGAGGCCCCCATTAGATAGGCTTCTTCTGATCACTTCAAGACACTCTGCCTCTAGCATGATCCTGAAAATCATTCCCAAACCATCATACCCAGCAACACAGCAGTTGGATCAACCCAGAACACATGCTGGAACTGTAATGTAGACAACATAGACCCCCAACAGTCAGCACCAACCAGCAGCAGCAGCAGGGCAACCCAGAAAATCTGTTTGGGACCCTCCACATCTTCAGATTCTTGACATTACTTACCCAATTTGCTCACTAATTTAGTCTCAACCCAACCCAACCCAACCCATATAACCAAATGAAGCCTACATTTGGAAGTGATAAATACTCATTTACCTCGCGTAATTCAAAGAATTTTGATGGGCACCGTCTCAAAATATTAGTCTCTTTTGAAAAATTTAACTTTTTTAATAGTATAATTATTACATTTCAAAAATATTAATTTTCCAAAATTACTTTTGTTAGTACAATTATTGTACTTCAAAAATAATGTTAATGAATTTATAAGAAAAGCAAAATAGGAAATTTGTATTATTTTGGTTCTTGATTTTTTAAAATGAACTAATATTTTGGGATAATAAAAAATGGAATAAGGGACTACTATTTTGAGACAAATAGAGTATTAATTGGGGATATTATGAAATCAGTAGGATAGTCAAAAATTATTTGTATTAATATTTTTATGGTGGTGCAACACTACTGTGAGCATGGGGAAAATTATTCATGTGTATGGTGTAAGTCCTCACTATATGTTAGAATTATCTACTATCTACTACTATTATAAAAGTGTGAAGAATCTGTCATGTTTACTACTTTTTTTAAATATCAATTTTACTCTTTCAAATCTACTATACTTTCTAAAAGTCATGAAGAGTCCTATATAAACCAACTATCTCTTTATTTTTGGAATTGAACACTCAAAAACAATATATCCGCTATCAAAAAAAAAAAAAAATCGTTTATCTATTTTTACATTGATGATGTAATGCCCCGAAATAAATACAATAACCAGTCTACAGTATTAATCAAACAACAACACAAGATGAAATTATCTTTCATTAACTTTCAGTTTCTTTTACAAAAGTGCAACATATATGGATATACATTCACAAGTCTAACCTTGAATCTGTAGCATATGTGACATAATGAAGAATGCAAAATGAAAGATAAATAATTAAGAGAATGCCTTAAAGGCTTATAACTTTCCAAGCCAATACTTGCTTACAACAAAATGAATCTAAATTCAGTACATTCAACGGCCCTTGGCTTGTACAAAACAAATACACAATTAAACAAAAAAGAAGCTCTTGCTCCAAATTGTCCCAAGCTATTGCCTTGGCGGAGGCATATCACTAACACCTGAAAATGTTTTTCTCACATAAGGTGAGCCAAAACCCAGTAGAAATAATTCAACACAACATATGAATTTTAACAAAGGTATAAGGTGAATGCATATGCAATGCTCGTGATAAAATCATATATAACTCTTTTGCAAAATTACATCATGTCAAACTTATATCATAATCCATTTTATCTTCATCCATGAGTCATTTCTACTTTATTCAGACAACCAAACTGAGGGTACAACTCATTAGATCTCTAACCAATGCAACCATCACACAAACACTTCTATTTTCCATTTTACAGATATTTTGTTCGCGAGAATCGGCACTTATGTATTATAGCGATTCCATTTTTGACTCGATCTTTGTTGTTCTTCGGACTCGGGTTTCATCGTTTAGTATTGTGGTTCATCTCTTATTTCTTTTGTTTTCCCTTAAATTTTCCTTTTGGATTGTTATAGTTGTGTTTGGGACAAGTTGGTTTGTTGTTTTCCTAACTCTTGTTGCCCAGAATTTTACTCCTCCGCTAGAGCGACACTTCTTACGCTCGAGCGGGCTTTGCAAACTCTCAGTACTTTTGCGGGCCTACAAAACTATTAGGAGAGTGTTTTCTACGCTTGAGTGGGTCTTTTTGCGCTCGAGCGGCCACATCTTGCGCTCGAGCGGTTGGTCAAATGTCTGTAAAACTACTAGATGTGTGTTTTCTATGCTTGAGTGCCACTTCTTGCACTCGAGCGGTGAGCATCTCTTTCATTGTGTCTTAGCGCTCAAGCGACACTTCTTGTGCTAGTGCTGCTCGAGCGGAACAACTTATTGTGTCAGACGCTCGAGTGTCACTTCTTGCACTCGAACAGACTGTGCGTATATCAGATTGTGAAAATAACTTTTTACATCACTTTTTCAGATCTATTTCTCTCTAAACATAAAGTTGAGACCTCTCTATCTCTAAAACCTACCTTCTCTCTACTTTTTCATCTAAATCTAGTGATTTCTCCACCCTTGGGCTTTGTTAAAAAGTTAGAGCACATCAATACCTACATTTTGATCTGAATCAACCTTGGTTTCTGCATCTTTGGAGTTTCTCCACTTCTCCTTTAGTCTTCTAACGTCGAGGTAGGGATTTTTCTACATTTTCATATGGTTTTTAGCTTTATTATTGGTTGTTGTGTAACAATGGTGGGATTTGGAAGTATGTTGGACAAACCTAGGGTTTTGGTTAAAAATCAAAAGAGGGGTTTCATGTGAATATTGTATAAAGGATTATGGAGTTTGAAAATAAGGTTGTATTATGACAAACTAGTTAATTTTGGCATTTGGGTGATATTTATGAAAGAGGGAAGTTTGCCCTAAAATGCTACAAATATTTATTTTGTATAAATAAATGAAATTAGTATTGTAAAATGTGAAATGGAATGGGTGTGGACATAAATGGTGGAGAAGAATATGTATTACCTCTCACTTGTGAAATTTTGAATAAATTATTTGTCTTGAGATTGACTATTTGTGTAAAAATATCTGTATTGGACTATTAGTGGAGAATAGCTATGAGTGTTGTAGAAATTACTTGAGGATTAGGTGAATTGAAACCAATTTCTTGTTGATTGTCATTGAATATGATTATGTTTTAAATACATTGTATATGCATAATTATTTGGGAGGAGAAAAGAGATGTACTCCATTGTTTGAGAGGAGATACGGAATGGACTCCATTGAAATTAAGTTAGCCTATGTGTCCAAGGTGAAAGTCCCGAAACCGCGCGTGTACATGGATGTCGATCCCACTGACGAAATTCCCGTAAAATGGCAAATTAAAGTGTTTGTATGATGGTTGTGTTATTTTGGAAACCACTGAGTTGTAGTCTCAGATGGGTTGTTTGAAAGATAATAAAATTGACTCATGAATTGAGATGAAATGAATAAACTTGAATTGACGAGAAAGAAAAAAGATTGAGATATGAACTTTGGTACTTTATGACTCTACAGAGTATGAATGTTTTACTACTGGCATTGTAAATGCACATTACGCTTATATCTTCGTTAAATCTCATATATTGTGTTAAATTGTTCTTACTGGACTTTGGCTCACCCTATTTAGGAAAAATCATTTTCAAGTGTTGGTGATATGCCTCTGCCAAGGCAATAGCTTGGAGGGACTTTAGAGCAAGAGCTTCCTTTTTGTTGTATTTCATTTCGTATAGCCAAGGGTTTTATTTATATTGAGCTTGTCTCACTTTTGTTGTAACTAAGTAACGACTTAGAAAGATGCAAGCCTTTAGGGCATTTGAATATCTATTCAACTTTCATCTTTTGCCTACTCATAACACATGCTGTAGATTCAGGATAGACTATTTATGAATGTATATCGCATGTGTTACCTTTTGTAAATTAAACTCTAATGAATGAAAGTAAGTTAATTTAATTACATTTTCTCTTATGAGATAAGTTTGTTGTATTTATTTTTGGGGCATTACAACTTGGTATCAGAGTGTACTGGGTTTGAATACTTTGAGTACGTAGGAAGTGATTATTACCATAATGGGTTTGTCTCGCTTAGTTTAGACATTAGTATGTGTTGTATGCTTATGTGATAACATGCTTATATGATTATATGAGTATAGGATTTAGTTCCTAAGATATTGATTGGGTCTACAGTTTCTAGAAGTCCTGTTAGAAGAGCACTTAATCACTCCTGTTTCTAATTGGAACTCTGGCAACACCGCGGGACAGTCATTATCTAAGAAGGAAATTCATATATGTTTATGTGACTACGTGTTTATATGGAGTGAATTATTGTTGTCCACCGTATTAGGAGGCGAGTGAGTTATCTTTGGCACATTTGTGAATGTACCAATCTCTTGTGTTACCTCCATTAGGATGTCAAGGCGTGGTGGTAGTAGGCGTGGGAGGCCTAGAAGGCATGAGATGCCTCTATCTGACGATTTTCTGGCACAGGTGTGGAATCACTTTTTTCCATGCCCCGCCTTTCGGAAAGGGTTTGAAAAGAAGGCTTCACAGTTCGGACTCCTGCGGTTCTGAATCTAATCTCACAAAGTGCAATGTGAAGCTGATAATCACCAAAAAGTCTAAATCTGGCAAATCTTTTTGGAAAATCGATTTTAAATCAAATAATGCCAAATTGGACTGCTTTGCCAGATACAGAGTCGCCATCTAAATATTTTGTTTTTGGAAAATTTAGAAAACCCTAACTCGTGCCAAAGGCCACGTGTCCGTCATCACCAAAGTTGCCTTAGCTCCGGAATTTGGGTACGAGAGGGAAAGTCCTGATATGAGCATCCCTACTCACCTGATCAAAGGATCAGCCTCTACTAACCATGATATGCTCTTTTATAAACATTATGTGTTCTCATTCCGGTTATTAGGCTAATTTTACTATGTGACGCACACAAGCAAGTATAGACTAGTCGCAAGAATTTGAACATTTCAAGTGATGTTTGTTCTCGAAAATGATTTGAATTTGCCATCCTCAAGTGGGCTTAAAAATGCGGATTTGCCACCAAACATAGTGGGCTTAAAACATGATTTGCAACTTAACAAAGTGGGCTTAAAACATACCTTCGTTGAACTGTTCCAATTCAAACAATCAAGCCTCCATCCACAGGCATTCATGCAGTTTAGCAAGTAAGCACATAGCCTAATGGCAAGCATGCGAAACATGGCAATATGACAATCACACTCATGCAAGTATGCTAAAGCATAAAGACTTACTGAGTACTCCAAGCCAAAACAAAAACTAGTTAGAAAAATGCATGATCCTAACTATACAAGATGCCTAATGCAACACATGCAATGATGCGACTAAATAGGCTTGGCTACTAATCATGGTATTTACAACACTTTGATAGCATGCTTTGAAACACGTATTCAAATAAGTATTGAATTGATAATGCAGTTTGAATGATGCACCGAGCCTCGGGGCATGCAAGACAAATAAATGGATGCAAGCATGCGAGCATAAGGTATGCTAATCGAAACGTGTCCCTAATCTAACCATCAAAAGTGATTAAAAAGGGAGAAAGTCATGGGGTTGGAAGACATACACACGCACGTACACTTATTACAACATTATACCCTTGCGAATGAGGGTTCGAATGAATAAGCTAACTAACTAGCTGCGCTAATTAAGCTAAGCTATTACAATACGAAACTAATTAACTAACTTAGTTGACTAATTATTACAAACCAAAATTGAGTAACTAGCTATGCTAAGCCAATTAAAGCAATTAAACTAATTAACTATCTAAGCTAATTAAATAATACAAAATTTGCATTAACTAGCTATTCTAAGCTAATTAAAGCAATTAAATGGCCTCGAGGGTGAAGGACACATGCATGCTTGGTTTGTTTCCTCCTAAGGATCCACCATATTGCCATTGCAGCCTTTGTTTGTACATGCTTGAACACCAACAGTGCTGCCGACTTCTAGAATGCCTCTGCTCCAACTCAGGAACACACTTGTACAAAATTTCATTTATGGCCAATCGGATACCAATGGTAGCTGTCGGATACCAATGGTAGCTGTCGGCTACCATTGGTGGCCAGTCAGCCACCCCTTTCTGAACTTCGTTTTTTTGCTGCAACAGAGAGCAAACAGAGGCAAAGCAGTGTATTCTCATGGAGTGTATGTACTGTTACTCTCTTTATCATTACACAAGCTCAAAGGAGTGTAACTTTTGGTCCTCAAACCATCAACCAAGCATTTTCAATGCATGATGGCTAAGGAACCAAACTTGTACAAGCTTAATGAGTGCAAAATAAGACTCAACAAAACCATAGCCCTATCATGTATGATCATGGGTGATGGCGACCAAGGAAAGTGGCACGTTTCATCACTTTGAGTATGAAACGTCCCATTTTCCTCGTGTTTGAATTAACGTCCGATCCAAACACATGCAATGCAACACGTAAGATGTTTATCTTGCCTCTTTTACTTGTTCATTTTTATTTACTCATTTTAGCTTACCAATCCATTATTTAATTAATTAGTCCAAAATGTAAGTGTCCTCTAATTGAAAGTAGGCTTAAACTACAAGTGTCATGAGCATGAAAGAGACCTCATGCTGTTGATAATGAACTCTCAAAGGAATTAAACCATTAAGCATGAATGTCTTCATTTCATACTCAAGCTAACAAGGGGTTCAAGGCCACTTTCAAAATAAATGAATGAGTGAAGAATAAAGAGAGATTGCAGAGATTTTAGTGCTGAAATGAAGTGCAAAATGACACTAAAACATGTAAGTAACTCATGCAATTCATGCTAAAAAGCCTAAAACATTAAGCTAGTGAAGCCTCTTTATACTACAACCACACAATACAAGCCTCAAAGGACCAAACCAGCTCAAAACAGAGCTGAAACAAGTCAAAACAATAGCAAAAACATGTTGAGATTAAGGTACAAAATGCTAGAAAAACATGCTCTCATGTTAAGCTATCTAGGCATGTGTAGACAAGCCCGCGGGGGGACCTCGCTACAACACGGACTCAATTTGTGTCACGGTTCTTAATCTGAACCAAAGAGTCCAAGTCCGGCAAAATCGTTTTGAGAAAACAGATTTTTAGAAAAGAAGTGCCAAACATGGACTGCTTTGCCAGATACAGAGTCGCCACCTAAATATTTTATTTTTGGAAAATTTAGGAAACCCTGACTCGTTTGCCTAAGGCCACGTGTCCGTCATCACCAAAATTGCCTCAGCTCGGGAACTTGGGTACGATTGGGGAAGGTCACTTCGTGAGCACCCCCGCTCGCCCGATCAAAGATCGACCTCTACTAACCATGATATTTAGTCTTGAAAACATTGCGTGCTCTTATTCCGGTTATTAGCCTAGATTTACTACGTGATGCGCACAGCATACAAGTATAGATTGGGTCGCCTGAATTGGAACAAAACATTTCATGTTTGTTTTTGAAAATGGTTTGATGGTGCTACTCGCAAGTAGGCTAAGACGTGGATTTGTCACCCTCGGGTGGGCTTAGAAAACATGTTTTTGCCACTATCTAGTGGCCTTAAAACAAACAGTTGATGATTTGTTCCAATCTAAACAACCCAACCTTCACCCACAGGCATTCAAGCAGTTATATCACATAAGCAGTTAGCCTCATGGTAAGCATGCTATTCATGGCAGTCACTCACACGCATGCAAGGATGCTAAAGCATAAAACTCACCGAGTACTCCAAGCCAAAATAGAAACTGATTAGAAATCCATGCATGATCCTAAGTATACAGAAATGCCTAATGCAACACATGCAAAAATGCAACTATAGCAGGCCCGGCTATTCTAAACATGGCATATGAGATGCAACAGCTATCAAGTGTTCAACTTGGAATTGAAATACAAATGCAGTTAGTATGATGCGCCGAGCCCAGTGCATGCAAGACAGATGAATGAATGCAAACATGCTATCATACTGTATGCTAATTGAAACATACCCTAATCTAACCATCATAAGCAGGTAAATAAAAAGAAAAGAAAGACGTGGGGTTGGAAGACATACATCACACACACGCACACTTATTACAATTATGCCCTCGCACAGAGGGTCCGAATAATATACAGTCCCAAATGAATAGTACAGTCCAAATAAATAATACAGTCCAAATATGTACAAAAATCCTAATTAATTACCAAATTAACTAAGAAAATAATAAACTGGCGTGCAAGCCAGGGACTGCCTTGACTCTTCTTCAGATGATGAATGATGCATATTCGGGTTGCCTTTGTGCGGAAATCCACTGTGATGCCCCAATTAGCCTCTGTTTTGCAATAATTTTTGGAAAGCGCGCAAGCCCCGGAAGACTGCTGATTCTTGTTTTGCTGCAACAGAGAACAGGAAAGAGGCGTGGCAATGTATTTTCACAAATGTATGCATGCCTCGATCCTCGTGCCACCAATCACGTATCTCGATGCATAATGGCCGAGGAGTCGAATTGCACAACTCAATATGGAATAAATGCACATGAAAATACAACTAGGACCTAACTCCATTATGAACAATCCGTAGTGTCGGTGACTAGGGAATTGAGACACGTTCTGTCACTCGGAGTACGAAACGTACCTCGTTTCCCGTGCTCGGGCTAACTCCTATCCCAAACACAATGCAATATGCATGACATGCATGGATGCAACTAAGATACAACCTAACATGCACAATGCTATGAAATGGCATACAAGATACACGAGGTAACATGGCATACACAATGCACTAATATACAACCTAGCATACACAATGCTGTGAAATGAAATAGCATACACAATGTATAATGGGCTTACACCAATACAAGTGGACCTCAGCCACACTCACATAGGAGGCCATTAGATGGAAATGAGACACTCGAGATGCGTGCACACGTGCACGCAAACCGAGGACCGAACCTAGGGCACGAATGCCACTCTACCAAAGCATGGCAAGGCATGGAATATGGCATAAAAACATGCAAATTTCAGTAGCAAAAAGTGATGCAAAACAGCCCCGAAGCATGGCAAAATGGCACCCGATGCGTGAAATGGATCCCGAAACATGAAATTAGGTACATGGAATGACCTATGGCTATGCAATGCATGCATTATTTGAACATGAAGTATGAAGACAGAATCAAGATAGCCCCAAAACAAGCATATTTACAGTTTTAAGCAAGGCCAAACAGTGAACACAAATAGGGCTAAACCAACATACAAAAATGGCCCTGAAAAAGAGATGAAGAAGCAAGTGGCAGCTTCTGGCCTTAAATGGCCAAGAGACCTTCAAAAAATTTGAAGAGGGGCTCAAAATGAAGCACTTTACAGTTTACAACAAGCCACGAAAACAAACACAAGCAGGCCTAAAACATGATGCAAGAAATGAGCCTAAAGAGGGACAAAGAAGCAAGTGATGGTTTCTGGCCTCAAAAAGAGGAGGGCCCTTCAATAATGTTGAATAGGGGCCCAAAAAATGGCATTTTACAGTTGATGACCAAACCCAAAACAGTGCACAAGCAAGCCTAAAATACTATGCAAGATAAGGCCAAAAAGGAGGTTTAAACACAAAGAGCAAGAAGGAAGCCTCCAAAAATAAAAGACCCTTGATAAAACATGAAGAGGAGATAAAAATAAGGCTATTTACAGTTTGGACCAAAGCCCAAAAATATAAGCAGAAGGGGCTAACAAATCATGCAAAAATAAGGCCAAAAGAGGGATACAAAGGCAAGTGACCAAAGGAAGCCTCAAACAGTGATGAGCCCTTCAACAATGTTGAATAAGGGCTCAAAATAAGACACTTTTCAGTTTATGACAGAGCTCAAAACAGTTTATAAATAGGCCTAAAATACTATGCAAGAAAGAGACATACAAGAGAGGTAAAGAAGCAAGTGGTAGTATGAAGCCTCAAACAAGGAAATACCCTTAAACAAACATGAAAAAAGAGCTTAAAATAATGCTATTTTCAGTTAGGGTCGGAGCCCAAAAATGCAAGCAAGAATGACTTAGAAAGCATACAAAATAAGCTCAAAAAGAGGGAAAAAGTGGCTCACCCTTGAAGACCAAACTCTAGCAACTTCTTGGCTTGAGAAAAGATGCTCCTTGCCTCTGGAAAAGATCCTCCAAGCTACTGGAATGGAGTGGTGGTGTGGTGCTAGGTGGTGGTGTGGAAATGGTGTAGGGTTTGGGAGGTTTTGATGGTTAGAATATAGAGAGAGGGAGATATAGTGTAGAAGGCTCAAACCAATGTGTCTAACCCTTCAAATGAGAGCTGGAGGGTCTGATTATATAGACAAAAGATGTGGAAAAGAGGGGGAAAAATGGGGGGAAAACAAATTCAAAATTCCCCCCCCCCAAAGGGCCAAACCCTCAGATATGGGTGATGTGCAAAACAAAATACATGGCTGGAACACACTTGGGAGGAGGGTCATGGTCGACCAGCTCAAAAGGGAAAAAAAGGTCATCCAACTAGGTAAGTGGCCATCCTGCTACTTTTTCTCTACATTTTCTGGCCGGCCTGCTACTTTTTGGCCGGCCTGCTACTTTTCAGAAAAAAAAAATGGGTCTGCCGGAAAGAAAGGTGGCCAGCCAATGATAGGGAAGTCTAATGGTGGCCGTTCAAGTGTCCAAATTGAAGCCCCGGAAGTTAGCTTTCCAATGGCACAAACCTTGCATTAAAATTCCTTCTGTAGAAACAGTTATGCCCTTTTTGGTGAAGCCGCACAGATTTCGGTCCAACCAAAGTGATGCCCTACTTCAATCAACTATATCTCCACCGTCCGGAATTGGATTTAGGAGATTCTTGAGTGAAAAATGAAGCCCCGGAAGTCTTATTTCCAACAGTGGTGGCCTTATAGCTTGATTCCAAGTATGCAAATGAATAGGCCCGATTCGGCAAGGGCTGTTCGACTCTTTCTTAACGGTTCATGCCCATTTTCTCCCCCAACTGGATTTCTTCCCTCTTCTTCTCTTTTCTTCAACTCCAAACCCCTAAGTAAGGTGTTTTGAAAGATTTTTCAAAGATTTCATCTTCTTTCATTCATTTCCACTTTGTCCTTGCTCGGTTTACCGAAAAGTGCAATATTTGACAAAATGCGAGCATCGGAACATCGTAAAAGCTTTATTTCAAAAACGTTTTGAAAGAGAGGGTTTTAAGACTAAAATCTTTTGATCAAGATCGTTTTGGTCCAAAAAAAAAGGGGTATGAAGTTGAGATTTAACTCTCTCTCCTTGCCGAAGAAATTGAACCTTTGCACTGCACAACTTCCAAAACCATCAGTCGCGTCCAAGTCTTAAAGGTGGTCAAAAATGGGGTGTCTACGGCATGCAAACAAGACACAATGAAGGGAGGCTACCCCCTCCAATTTTGGACTTCAAAACAAGGTTTTTGCCACTGAAATAACTCTAAATTTCAATGGTTTAAAGGCCCAAAAATTTTAGTTTGAATATGCTAAAAGATGGTGCAAAAGTCTACACAATCAAGCAACAAGAAGGGTAGATCACCCCTTAGCACAAAATAACCTCAAACCATCATGTTAAGCCTCAAAAAATAGAGTGTTTTTGTAGTTGAAAACCAGCTCAAAAACAATACAGAAGGATGGCAAAATAAGTAGTCAAAGCAAGTACACTATGCAAATGAACTACCTCTTGAAGCTCAAGCACAAAACAGCCTCAAATTCCAGTTCAAACATCCTTCAAGAGCTCAAACTAGACCCCAAAGAACCTCGGCTCAAAGGTAAGAGTGTTCGGTTAAGGCTTGATGTGTAAAGGTGTAGAGAAACAAGACTTTAAGGCACAAAATAAGAAGAGAGAGAGAGAGAGAGAGAAATTTGATCCAAATTTTCTAACCCCTCCAAATGGGGGAGAGCACCCCCTATATATAGAAAATCAAGGTTGAAGCTTGAAATCATCCTACCATACACATGTATGGAGATGCACTTCAGTGAATAACAGCTGGCATAGCTGGCAAACAAATATCCGAAAAAAGAGAAAAATGGCCGTTGGCCACCACTGGTGGCCAACCGCCCATCAATTGTGCCAACCGGCCAACAACATAGCCGACCAGCCACCACTAATGGCTGACAGGCACAAGTTATGGCCGATAGGCTATAGGGCTAGCCGACAGGCCACCCTCTCCTCCAGACTTGAAACAACAAGCTCTTGGTCCACAACCAAGCACAAAGTAGATAAAGTTTGAAGGCTCAAAGACGACGCGGCCGGCTAAGACCGTCGGGCACTGGAAACCAACACGAGCATACAAAATCATCGAGTGTTCAAACGACGACGTCCAAGTCTCGAAGATGGTCAAAAATGGGGTGTCTATAACAGGAGAAAGGAGTTGGTCAGGCCAATGTGGTCGAACCAGTTGGTCAACAGGCCATGAGCGCCTTAGCCTGCGAAATGGCCGGAGCATTGCCGGAATCTATGGGCATTCTCAAATCTGATAATCAAGTCTAGGCCCAAGTAGCTGAGGAAGGGCCGTCTTTCTTGAAGAGAGTTTTTCCAGTCAAATCTGGATGAGTTTTTGGGTGATCCTAAAGACCCACTGGAGGCAGATGAATGGCTAGAACGTTCGAGATGCTAGGCATCGAAGACGACCAGCTGAGGGTGACCTTGGCATCTTTCCAGCTAAAGAGGAATATAGGTCAGTGGTGGAAGTATACGCATGGGCACATTGGGGTGACTTGGGAGCCATTCATCAAAGCCTTCCAAGACAAGTTTTTGCCTCCTATAGTTAGGGAGAAGTTGAGAGACCAGTTCTCTAGGTTGGTGCAGTTGAACACACCAGTGGTCGAGTTTGAGGCTACATTTACTAGCTTATCTAAGTTTACACCTGAGCTTGTGGTGACTGAAGAGCGTCGTTGTTTAGAGTTTGAGAAAAGGTCGAGGACCAAACTCATTTTTCGAGTGGCCGGGTCCATGATTAGAGATTATGGACGCCTTGTGGAGGTGGCAGCTGTAGACACCCCATTTTTGACCGACCTTAAGACTCAGACGTCACCGATTGAGTGCTCGGTGATGTTGCATACTGTGCTCGTTCAGAAGTCTCAGAGTCGCGGCCGTGCGCCCTGCCTCCGAACTTCCGAACCCTCTTCTGTGCCTTGCCTCGGTTTGCGAACCAGACTCAATTTTCTCTGTTTTCTTTCCTGAGGGGAGGGAGAGGTCCCGTAGACCATCTCTCAGTGGCCGTAGGCCATTTTGCCCATTTCGGAGTCTTCTCGGTTTTGAGTCTGGGCCGTGTGCCTTGGTTCGGGACCACCCAACCATCTCCGATTCCTCCGTTCGCATGCATCTCATTTACTCCTTTCAAGGGACATTGGGGTCTTAGATACCCACTTGTGACCAAAACACCACTTTCGGTGCTTAACGGCGGTTTCGGGACCCGACTGCGTGTTTTGGCCCCCGAGCATTCGTTTTGCATCGGTTTTTGTTCATTTTTGGCAGGTACCTCTGTTTTATCATAAGGAAGGTCACTGGAGGGTGGGAGGCCAGCAATTGTCTCAGCAACCAGTTATGCTCTTCCGGCGCCTCCCGGCGCCCGTTTTTCTCACTTCCGGGCTAATGTTGAACACCTTAGGACCATTTTCTTCGAGCCAAAACCACATGTTTGTGTTTTACACACATGGGAGGACCCTAAAAACACATGGCCGGCCAGTAACTCTCATTGACCCTTTTGAACCCCTTCTAAAAGTGGCATGTTGTCTCTCCTGTTTAAGAGTTGCCAGATTCCAACCACAGGGCCTTGTTGTACACACTTGGAAGTACACCAACCTTTGGTGGCTGGCCAGAAATTTTCACTTTTCATTTTTGCCCTTGGCCGGCCGGCCACCTCCAATAAAGGTGGCTAGCCGGTCTGCTTCCTTGGGATGTGTGCATTCCAGCTGTGCTTTGATTTTCCCCCAAAAATATCTCATCCGGGGGACCCCTTTGGAGGGGAAATAAGAGCTCATTTCCCTCCACTTTTGCAAGGACTTCCTCTCTCCCTCTCTTGCACACATTAGTGTCCTCCCAACTCAAGAGAAGAAGCTACATGGATTGATTGGAGCATATACATAGATACACCTCCATTTTCTTCAAGTTTTAGGGCCATTTCTTCATCATCTCCAAGCCCTATCATCACAACTCCATTCCAGCAGCTATGAGAGCTTTCCAGCAGCTAAGAGGCTCCCATTCTTCAAGAAAAAGGCAACCAAGACTTGTCTACAAGTGTAAGTCTCACTTTACCTCTTTTGTAGCTCATTTTTGCCTCATTTCTTAAGCCTATTTTCTTATTGTTTTGAGCTCCGACCTTAACTAAAACTAGGTCTATTTTGAGCTATTCTTCATGTTTGTTCAAGGGCTCAACCCTATTTGAGCCCTCTATGATGCACTTGCTTCAATATCATCTTGTATGTCAATATTTTCCATGCTTTTTCTAGCCTATGAATGATCTGTTTTCGAGCATGATGTAAACTGTGAGTGGGCCTATTTTGAGTCGCTCTTCAACATTTAAGAAGGGCTCAACCCTTTTTGGCCTCTCTATCATGCACTTGCTTCATAATCTCTCATATTTACCGTAAATTTGCATGATTTGTTTGGTCTACATGTAGTCTGTTTTGGAGCATGTTATGAACTGTGAGTAAGCTTATTTTGTGTCCCTATACAACATTGTAGAAGGGATCAACCTTGTTTGGGGTCTCCATGTTATACTTGCCATTATATCCCTCTTTGGCCCCCATTTTTGCATGCTTTGTTAGGCCTATCTAGATTCTGTTTTCGGCCATCATCAGTACTGAAAATATCCATATCTTGGCCTTCTTGTCATGTTTTGTTAAGGGCCCAAGGCTGTTTGATGAATGTAAGGCATACCTCATGTTCTAGCCTTTGTTGGCTTCATTCTTGCATGACATTTTTAGCAAGTTTTCATACTGATTTGAGGGTTGTCATCTACTGTAAATGTGCATATTTTTGGTCCCTCATCAGTGTTGTAGAAGGGAATTTTTCAGTTTGAGCATCGCATACATCACTTGCTTCAATACCACTCTCTTGGCCCCCATTTTTGCATGCAATTGTTGTCCTATCTATGCTCACTATTTCGCCATGTCTTGTACTGTAAAAAATGATATTTTGGGGCTGCATTGCTACTTTTTTTCATGTCATGTACCAATTATGCATGTTTAGTATGGCTATAGGCCATTTCGGGTGCTTAATATCGCATTTCGGGACCGTTTCGTGCATTTGGTGTCATTTCCCCACCTTTCGGGACTGTTTTGCATCATTTGTGAGTGCTGAAAATCCATTGGCATGTTTGCATATCATTCTCTATATCATTTCATGTTTTAATACATCGCATCGGTTTGCGTGCCCGTGTGCACGCATTTCGAGGCGCCTCTTTTTTATCCGGCGGCCTCTTATGTGAGTATGGCTGAGGCCCTCTCATATTAGTATAAGTCCAATCTGCATTTGGAATGCCATTTCATACTTTAGTGCCATTGCCTCGGTTTGCGTGCCCGTGTGCACGCATTTCGAGACGCCTCATTTTTTTATCCGACGGCCTCTTATGTGAGTGTGGCTGAGGCCCTCTCATGTTAGTGTAAGCCCAATTTGCATTGTGTATGCCATTTCATTCCGTATGTCATTGCCTCAGTTTGCGTGCCCATGTGCACGCATTTCGAGGCATCTCATTTTTCATCCATCGGCTTCTTATGTGAGTGTGGCTGAGGCTCACTCATGGTAGTATAAGTCCATTTTGTATCCTGTATGACATTTTAGTCTCATCACATTCCGTATGCCGTTGCCTCGGTTTGCGTACCCGTGCGTACGCATTTCGAGGCACCTCAGTTTCATCCAATGGCCTCCTGTGTGAGTGTGGCTGAGGCCCTCTCATGTTGGTGTAAGCCCATATTGCATCGCATATCTCATTTTAGTCCCATTGCATTCTGTATGCCATTTTCTCGATTTACATGCCCATGGGCACGCATTTCGAGACATCTCATTTTAGGCTCATTATATATCATATTTTAGGCAGTTTCATGCCTTTATGCCATTGTCTCAGTTTGCGTGCCCGTGTGCACGCATTTCGAGACACCTCACTTTTATCCGACGGCCTCTTATGTGAGTATGGCTGAGGTCCACTCGTGTTAGTGTAAGTCCAATTGCATTGCGTATGCCATTTTATGCCTTAGGATCATTTTCTCGATTTGCATGCCCGTGTGCACGCATTTTGAGACATCTCATTTTCATAGCATTGTGTATGTTAGGATTGTATCTTAGTTGCATTTCATACATATCATGCATATTGCATCGTGTTCGGGATAGGAGTTAGCCCGGGCACGGGAAACGAGGCACGTTTCGTACTCCGAGCGACGGAACGGATCTCAATTCCCAAGTCACCGACACTCCGGATTATCCATCATGGAGTTAGGTTTTGTTGTAGCATTCATGTGCATTCATCCTATATTGAGTTGTGCAATCCGATTCCTCAGCTATCATGCATCGGTATGCGCGATTGGTGGCATGAGGATCGAGGCATGCATATATTTGTGAAATACATTGCTATGCCCCTTTCCTGCTCTCTGTTGCAGCAAAATGAAGGATTAGCAACTTTTCGGAGTCTGGCACGCATTTCGAGAAACATTGCAAACAGAGGCTAATTGGGGCATCGGTGGATTTCGCGCATAAGCACCCAACATGCATCATTTCATTATCCTGAATGAGTCAAGGCGACCCTGGCTTGCACCAATTCTGACTTTCTTATTTAATTTGATAATTAATTAGGAATTTGTATATTTATTATTGATGTATATTTGGATTTGTATTATTCTTTCATTCGGGACTGTATTATTATTTATTCGGACCCTCTGTGCGAGGGCATAATTGTAATAAGTGTGGGTGAGTGTGATGTATGTCTTCCAACCCCTATTTCTTTCTCCCTTTTATTTATCTGCTTATGATGGTTAGATATAGGGCATATTTCAATTAGCATAACAGTATGACAGCATGTTTGCATCATTCATCTGTTTTGCACGCACCGGGCTTGGCTCATCATACTAACTGCATTTGTATTTCAATTCCAAGTTGAATACATGTTAACTGTAGCATTCCATATGCCATGTTTAGAATAGCCGAGCCTGCTATAGTTTGCATCTTTGCGTGTGTTGCATTAGGCATTTCTGTATATTTAGGATCATGCATGATTTCTAATCGGTTTTCTGTTTTGGCTTGGAGTACTCGGTGAGTTTTAGGCTTTAACATCCTTGCATAGGTGTGAGTGACTGCCATGAATAGCATGCTTACCATGAGGTTAAATGCTTACGTGATATAACTGCCTTGAATGCCTGTGGATGGAGGTTGAGTTATCTGAATTGGGACAATTCATCAAATGTTTGTTTTAAGCCCACTAGATAGTGGCAAAATCATGTTTTCTAAGCCCACCCGAGGGTGGCAAATCCACATCTTAGCCTACTTGCGGGTAGCACCATCAAACCATTTTCAAATAAACAAACATGAAATGTTTTGTTCCAATTCAGGCGATTCAGTCTATATTTGTATGCTGTGCGCATCACATAGTAACCTAGGCTAATAACCGGAATAAAAACGCACAATGTTTTCAAAAACAGATATCATGGTTAGTAGAGGCCGGTCTTTGACCGGGCGAGCGGGGGTGCTCACGAAGTGACCTTCCCCAATCGTACCCAAGTTCCCGAGCCGAGGCAACTTTGGTGATGACGGACACGTGGCCTTTGGCACCGAGTCAGGGTTTCCTAAATTTCCCATTTTAAAATATTTAGGTGGCGACTCTGTATCTGGCGAAGCAGTCCATGTTTGGCACTTCTTTCAAAAAATCTGTTTTCAAAAACGATTTGCTGGATTTGGACTCTTCGGTTCAAGATTAAGAACCGTGACATTTGAGTCCTTCGAACTGTAGTGACCCAATATCGAACCAGAACGGGGGGGGTTCGCACTCCTTTCCCCCGGGATGCGTTCGAGGACGTCTACAGCAGCCCATCTTGAAACTATCATGCGGATGGAGGAGGAGAGAATAAGGGGCTCCTGGAGGAACCAAGACAGTAAGGGGGATAGTAAGAGGCAGAGGGGTTCTAACCCCCAGTCATCCTAAGGAGCTCAGTCAGGGTCCACTTTTTCAATATCGTTCGGGTTCTGGGAGGGGTGGTCAGGGAGACATTAATTACTTGTTACAAATGTGGTCAGTTGGGCCACAAGTCTCTAGCTTGCCCGCAGAGATGAGAAAGGCAACGAGCAACATCGTCTTCAACTCGTTCTCAAAGCCAAAGTCAAGGGAGAGACCAGTCACTCACTTGTTTCCAATGTGGGCAGGCAGGGCATATGAAGAGGTTTTGCCCACAGTTAGGCGGCACACGCAGTGCATCTGGTTTGAGACAGACATAGAGCCACCAGCCAGCATAGTTGGCACAGGCCTCGAGGGCCAATTAGGGAGCTTTATCGGCTCAGTCAGTGCATCAGGCCTATGCTCCCAGAGGAGAACAGTTAGACCAAAGGCTTATAGGACGCGTGTACGTTGTTACCACACCAGACCTTGTACCAGCGCCTTCGATAGTGAGAGGTACCTTCTTGTTTTGTAATTCAGTTGCTAATGTGTTAATTGATATAGGTATGTCCCATTCATTTATATCGTCTATATTTGCATCGATTTTGGGGTTGGAGTTGGCACAATTAGCATCTCCTATTTGTGTAGAGTCACCTATTGGTGGTGAGGTTATCATGAAACAGGGATGTCGGGGTTGTAACATTGAGGTTACTGGTCGCTGGCTTCCTTTTATATTTGTATTGCTTGACATGTTTAGTTTTGATGTCATTTTGGGTATGGATTGGTTATCGTTATATCGGGCTGCTATAGATTGTTACCATCAGAGGGTTACTGTATGTACCTGGAGCGGTCATTATTTTTACTTCTTGGGGGATTGGGTGGATAGAGTCTTATCACCGGTGTATGATCCCTTCTTGCTAGCTTCTTGAGTAGTAAGTGTGATGAAGTTCGGGCAAAGTTGCCAAGGGTAGTTTGTGAGTACCCGGATGTTTTTCCAAAGGATCTTACCAATTTACCACCTCATAGAGAGATCGAGTTCTCTATTGATTTAGTACCTGGCACGACACCAATTTCTATGGCACCATATAGGTTTGCACCTGCCGAATTAAGTGAGCTGAAGATTCACCTTAGGGAGCACCGGCTCTCTTTGCTAAAAAGAAAGATAGATCATTGCAACTTTATATCGATTATTGGAAGTTGAACCAGGTAATTGTTAAGAATAAGTACCCGATGCTTCGTATAGATGATCTGTTTGATCAATTGAAGGGGTCTTGTTATTTCTCTAAGATAGACCTGAGATCGGGTTATCACCATTTGAGAGTAAAGGAGGAGGATATCCCAAAGACGGCATTCCGTACACGGTATGGCCATTATGAGTTTCTAGTGATGCTCTTTGGGCTCACTAATGCACCTGTTGTGTTTATGAACTTGATGAACCAGATCTTCCGTCAGTTCCTAGATCGTTTTGTGGTTGTCTTTGTGAACGACATTCTGATTTACTCACCCTCTGAGGAGGAGCACGAGCAACACTTGCGAGTGGTGCTTGAGTTGTTTAGAGCCCATAAACTGTACGCTGAGTTTCGGAAGTGTGAGCTCTCCCTGAAGGAGGTTAAGTTCTTAGGCCATGTGGTATTCGGGGAAGGGGTGACTATAGATTCATCCAAGATAGAGGCAATGCAAGATTGAGAGCAACCTAAGAATGCCTTTGAGACCCGTAGTTTCTTGGGGTTGGCTGGGTATTAACGTCGATTCATGAAGAATTTCTCTAGATTAGCCTCGCTATTGACAAGATTGACGAGGAAATGAATCAAGTTTGTGTAGAGTGAGTCTTGTGAGAAATCGTTCCAAGAGCTTAAGGTTAGACTTACCACTGCTCCAGTATTGATTATTCTGGAGAGAGGATTGGGCTATTCGGTATATTGTGATGTCTCATGGGAAGGTCTGGGTTGTGTTTTGATGCAAGAGGAAAAGATAGTAGCCTATGGCTAGCAGCAGTTAAAAACACACGAGAGGAACAACCTTACTCATGATCTAGAATTAGTGGCAGTGATATTTGCCTTGAAAATTTGGAGGCCCTATCTGTATGGTGAGAGATTTGAGGTGTTTTCTAATCACAAGAGTCTGAAATATCTATTTACACAAAAGGACTTGAATTTGAGGTAGAGGAGGTGGATGGAGTTCATAGAGGATTATGATTTTGAGTTGCATTATCACCCCGGGAAGGCCAATGTTGTAGCCAACGCCTTGAGTAGAAAATTTGTTAGCAGTATGGCTAGTATTGCCAGCTGGGAGTGGGAGATGTTGGGTGCTCTTGGGGAGTTCGACTTGCATCTGGATGAGTTTGTTGAGTCTGCAGCCTTATTTTCAATGATTGCACAACCTATACATATGAACCGAGTGTTAGAAGCGCATAGGGGTGACCTTGAGGTAGAATCCGTCCGAGAGAAGATTTCTAGTAGGAAGGTAGAAAGAGGCTTAACTATGTATCCCGACTAGAGTGTGAGATATCGTGATCGTTTGTTGGTACCAGAGTCTTACCAAGAGGAAGTACTCCGAGAGTTTCACCATTCACGCCTTGCGGTGCATCCGGGAGGCAGAAAGATGTATCACGACCTTAGTCGTCAGCTTTGGTGGAGGGGTATGAAGAAGGATGCAGCTGTGTTTGTATCAAAATACCTTACTTATCAGCAAGTGAAGGCCAAGCATCAGAGGCCAGCGGGCTTGTTGCAACCCTTGCCTATAGCCGAGTGGAAGTAGGAGCATGTCACGATGGATTTTGTTGTGGGCCTTCCGAGGACTCAATGGGGTAGTGATGCCATTTGAGTAGTAGTTGACGAGTTAACCAAATCTGCGCACTTTGTACCTATGCACTTGGGTGATTCGGTAGATTATCTTGCTGACTTGTACATTAGGGACATAGTGAGGTTACACGGGGTCCCTGTGACAATTGTTTCGAATAGAGATCCACGTTTCATAGCTGGTTTGTGGCAGAGCTTGCAGAGTGCTGTAGACACCCCATTTTTGACCGTCCTCAAGACTTGGACGTCACCGCTTGGACACTCGGTGATCATCTATGTGTGTGTTCGTTTGGAGTTCCCGGAGTTCTCGGCTTGTGTTTGGTTTTGCACCAAACACTGAGGCGGGGAATGCCTTCGAGGCATCCCCACTATATTGTGCCGGTCGGCACTTTTGAAATGACCATTTTGCCACTGCACTTGCTTGGTGAGATATTTTCTCACATTTGCAACTTGTTTCCTCCATACACGTATGGAGGGATGGAGTGGCCAAGCTTGTAAGCTTTTGGCCTATAAGAGGGAAGCTCTCCTCTTGGCTTGAGGGTTAGCAATTTTAGGAAGGTGAGCCATTGTTAGAGAGTTGAAAGCTCTGGTTTTAGGGTTAAGTTAGATATACACTTTGTATCTCTTTTTTCTCTTGAACTCTAGGTGTTTAGTCCATACTATTGCACTAAAGTACCTAGTGTTCCACCTTTCTCTTGGCCGAAGCTCCGTTGTTCTTGGAGTTTTTGGTGGTTTTTGAGCTCAAGGAGGCAACAACATCAACCTTTGTGAAGGTAGTCAACAAGGATAAGAAACTTACACTTTATTCCCCATTTTTGCAACTTGTTTTTACTTAGTTTAAAACAGTTTTTGAGCTTAGTGTTTGGCACATAAAAGTTCTGATTTTTGACCCTCTTTATTGTATATTAAGAGTGCTTGGTGGTTTGAGGAACTTTGACCACCTTTAGGCCTTGAAAAGGCCACTTTTTGTGCCATTTTGTGGGAGATCCGAGACTTTGGTCTTGGGATCTCTTCACCATTGAAATCTTGAGGATTTCAGTGGTGAAGAGCATGGAAGGAGAGGGCCACCCCCTCTCCTTGATGTCCTTGAAAAGGACAAATTTTGCTTCCTTAAGGGGCTCTATGCTTGAGTGTGTATTGAGCTTGTTTGGCTTGTTTTCCATGCTCATATTGCCATGATATAACTTGGTTTTAAGTGGGTTTTAGTACTCTTTGCATGATTTGCATAGTTACTTTGTAATGCCTTAATATTGCCTTAACATGTCTAGCTTGTTAGCCCTAGTTTTTATCATGTTTTAGGCTTAGACTTGTGAAGTTTATAAGCTTATTTTGTCATGCTTTAGCTCTGTCCATGATCATTTTGGTCATTCTTAGCATGCATTTTGTAGCTCCTTTGTATTTGGCTTGTTGGCCTTAAAAGCATGAATGTGTGGTATGCTATTCTAGCTTTGTATTTGATGGTTGGGACCATCTTCCATGCTATTATACATGCTTATTTGATTGCCTAGCATGCATCTTTAATGCTTTGGTTACATGTGTTGTACATCCTTTGAAAGTGCATGTGTGCATGCCCTTGATTTTGAGCCTTCTAGATGCTATCTAGGTGTGCCCCTAGCCTTGTTATGTGACTGTTTTGAGCCCCTTGGCCTTGTGAGGCTTGGTGGGTTTGGCCTTGGTTTAAGCCTTCATGGCTTGTTTCAAATACTTGGGCCATTTATTGTGTATTTGGCTTGCTTTGTTGCATGTTTTGGCAACATGTTTTGCTTGATTTGAGCTTACAATGCATGCTATTAGTCCATGTTTGGCCTCTTTAAGAATGCATGAGAGTTGCTTATGAATGCCTAAGTGTTGGACCATAATTGTATGCATGTGTGTGTGCATTCTAGCCTTCATTTTCGAGCATGTTGGCCCTTGTTCTTGGGCTTTAATTCATGTGTAAGTCCATTCCTACTTTGCTTGGCATGCTTGTATGTTTACACAACAATATTCTTCCATTGCATTGTCATATTGCACGCTTGATGACATGCTTAGGGTTGCATTGACATTGTGCATGTTGGACCTCTTGAAGTGAGTTTGATAGAGGTTTGGCACCTTTGTTTGCATTGCATGCATTTGAAATCAAAGTTGTACTCTTGGTTCTTAGGGCCATCACGCATGGAAATGCGCGATTGCGTGGCTAGAATCGAGGCACATGCCCTCTTAAGTTCATAGCATGATTTGGGATGTGCTTGGTGCATATATACCTTGAATTGCATTGCCTTGCCTTTTGTTCCAATTCAAGGTCGATGGAAATTCTCCTCGGGGTAGCCGATGATGCTTCTAGCGAGAAACCTTCAAAACCTCGACTGGTAGTCTCCAAAAAAGCGAGTCCCACGCCGACGCAGTCGACCTCCTTCGAGGCATTTATCGCTAAATAGATTAATTAGTTTATTTATTTAATTTAATTAATTTGTAATATTTAATTAGCTAGAATAGTTAATTATTTACTTGGTTGTGTATATTATTTTGGTCCTCGAGGGCGCAATTGTAATAAGTGTGTGTGAGTGGGTGTATGTCTTCCAACCCCCATTTCTTTCTATCCCTTTTATTTAATGGTAGATTAGGGCATACTTATTTTAGCATACCTCATTGCATTTCATGCATTTGTTTACATGCACCCTGGTGACATCATACAAGCATTGTAATTTTCAATTCAAATTGAACACGTCTTACGTGAAACATTTCACATGCCATGTTTAGGAGCCTACTCTAGATTGCATTTATGCGTGTTGCATTAGCCACTTAACATGAACTAGGTCATGCATGCTTTGCTAACTAGTTTATTGTTTGTTTTATGGCTTTGTTTGAATGCCTGGGTGGAGGTTGCGAGTTGGAGCGACTCATTGAAATCCATTTTAGCCTACTTGCGAGTAGCAAGAGACAAAACGGATATGCAACGTTTGTTTCCAAACTAGGCGATCTAGTCTATACTTGTTTTTGTGTCATAACATAGTAATTCTAGGTTAATAATTGGAATAAGGGCATGTAATGTTTTCAAGGATATCACGATTAGTAGAGGCAAGACTACTTTGGTGATTAAATTTCCCAAAAAAAAAATATTTAGGTGGCGACTATCCATGTTTGGCACTACTTTTTCAAAACGTGATATCTGCTTTTGATTTCATTTATGTGTCTCTTTGCATTGCATGTGCATGTTGGCCATCTGCTATTCTGGCCGGTTCATGGGAGGCTTGTCTTGTCAAGGCATGTCCATAAGGTAATGACTGCTATGCTTCGCAAAGAGTGGGAACACAAACCTTTTTCGGGGCACCTTTGGACCTCATCTACTTGTTATGTGCTTATCAGATCTGAAGACCTGATGATCGCCGAGTATGTGATCCTCATAATCTGGGCCAGCTCATAAACCCGAACGGGCGTCATCGATCGTTGTCACGAACGCCTGTGGTCCAATTAATTGGGCCCTCTAACTTGTTATGTTGCGTGTATTTGTGTTCGTGTGGGGTCGAGCACGCTTGTCGAACTGTCAGAGCGAGGAGGGAGCGGCTGCAGATTTTGTGTGTTAGACAGTTCTCGGCTCGCGCGATGCCTCTCAGACCTCTGTTTGGTTTGCACTTGCTTGGTGAGATATTTTATGGAGGGGCCAAGCTTGTAAGCTTTTGGCCTATAAGATCTTGGCTTGAGGGTTAGCAATTTTGAAGGTGAGCCATTGTTAGAGAGGGTTAAGTTAGATATACACTTTGTATCTCTCTTTTCTCTTTGAACTCTAGGTGTTTAGTCCATACTATTGCACTAAAGCACCTAGTGTTCCACCTTTCTCTTGAAGCTCGAGTTGTTCTTGGAGTTTTTGGTGGTTTTTGAGCTCAAGGAGGCAACAACATCAACCTTTGTGAAAGTAGTCAACAAGGGTAAGAAACTTACACTTTATTCCCCATTTTGCAACTTGTTTTTACTTAGTTTAAAACAGTTTTTGAGCTTAGTGTTTGGCACATAAAAGTTCTGATTTTTACCCTCTTTATTGTATATTAAGAGTGCTTGGTGGTTTGAGGAACTTTGACCACCTTGGCCACTTTTGGAGATCCGAGACTTTGGTCTTGGGATCTCTTCACCATTGAAATCTTGAGCCACCCCTCTCCTTGATGTCGGACAAATTTTGCTTCCTTAAGGGGCTCTATGCTTGAGTGTGTATTGAGCTTGTTTGGCTTGTTTTCCATGCTCATATTGCCATGATATAACTTGGTTTTAAGTGGGTTTTAGTACTCTTTGCATGATTTGCACAGTTACTTTGTAATGCCTTAATATTGCCTTAACATGTCTAGCTTGCTAGCCCTAGTTTTAGCATGTTTTAGGCTTAGACTTGTGAAGTTTATAAGCTTATTTTGTCATGCTTTAGCATGATCATTTTGGTCATTCTTAGCATGCATTTTGTAGCTCCTTTGTATTTGGCTTGTTGGCCTTAAAAGCATGAATGTGTGGTATGCTATTCTAGCTTTGTATTTGATGGTTGGGACCATCTTCCATGCTATTCAGTCCCCATACATGCTTATTTGATTGCCTAGCATGCATCTTTAATGCTTTGGTTACATGTGTTGTACATCCTTTGAAAGTGCATGTGTGCATGCCCTTGATTTTGAGCCTTCTAGATGCTATCTAGGTGTGCCCCTAGCCTTGTTTAGCATGTGACCTGTTTTGAGCCCGCCTTGTGAGGCTTGGTGGGTTTGGCCTTGGTTTAAGCCTTCATGGCTTGTTTCAAATACTTGGGCCATTTATTGTGTATTTGGCTTGCTTTGTTGCATGTTTTGGCAACATGTTTTGCTTGATTTTGAGCTTACAATGCATGCTATTAGTCCATGTTTGGCCTCTTTAAGAATGCATGAGAGTTGCTTATGAATGCCTAAGTGTTGGACCATAATTGTATGCATGTGTGTGTGCATTCTAGCCTTCATTTTGAGCATGTTGTTCTTGGGCCTTTTAGAATTCATGTGTAAGTCCATTCCTACTTTGCTTGGCATGCTTGTATGTTTACACAACAATATTCTTGCATTGCATTGCCATATTGCAGCTAGATGACATGCTTAGGGTTGCATTGACATTGTGCATGTTGGACCTCTTGAAGTGAGTTTGATAGAGGTTTGGCACCTTTGTTTGCATTGCATGCATTTGAAATCAAAGTTGTACTCTTGGTTCTTAGGGCCATCACGCATGGAAATGTGCACATGCCCTCTTAAGTTCATAGCATGATTTGGGATGTGCTTGGTGCATATATACCTTGAATTGCATTGCCTTGCCTTTTGTTCCCACCTTTATAAGATGCGATGGAAATTCTCCTCATGATGCTTCTCGGTGTTTTGGGAGGCACTCAAGTTTTGGGAATTTGAGGCATTTATCGCTTAAATAGATTAATTAGTTTATTTATTTAATTTAATTAATTTGTAATATTTAATTAGCTAGAATAGTTAATTATTTACTTGGTTGTGTATATTATTTTGGTCCCTCGGCGAGGCGCAATTGTAATAAGTGTGTGTGAGTGGGTGTATGTCTTCCAACCCCTATTTCTTTCTAACCCTTTTATTTACACCTTATGGTAGATTAGGGCATACTTATTTTAGCATACCTCATGCAACGCATGCGTGCATTTCATGCATTTGTTTACATGCACATCATACAAAGCATTGCAATTTTCAATTCCAAATTGAACCGTGCTCGTGAAACATTTCACATGCCATGTTTAGGGTTAGCCGAGCCTACTCTAGATTGCATTTATGCTGTTGCATTAGCCACTTAACATGAACTAGGTCATGCATGCTTTGCTAACTAGTTTATTGTTTATGTAAGTTTTTATGGCTTTAGCATACGCATGCGTGTGAATGCTTACCATGACGGTATGCTTACCATGCGGCTAAGTGCTTACATGATAAGTTTGAATGGTGGGTGGAGGTTGGATTGTGCGAGTTGGAGCGACTCATTGAAATCCGCATTTTAGCCTACTTGCGGTAGCAAAAACAACACGTTTTGAGACAAAAGCGGATATGCAATGTTTGTTTCCAAACTAGGCGATCTAGTCTATACTTGTTATAACATAGTAATTCTAGGTTAATAATTGGAATAAGGGCATGTAATGTTTTCAAAAAGGATATCACGATTAGTAGAGGTCATAGTGACCTTCCGATCGTACCCAAGCTCGAGCCAAGACTACTTTGGTGATGACGGACATGTGGCCTACGCGAAAGTCGGTTTCTAAATTTCCCAAAAAAAATATTTAGGTGGCGACCCATGTTTGGCACTACTTTTCAAAAATCTGTTTTCTCAAGCGATTTGCGGTTGGACTCTTTGGAACAAAAGTAGCGAGGTCCCTCCGCCGGACGTGCTACAAGTGCCTTGGGCACTAGATTGACCTTTAGCACTACGTACCATCCTCAGACTGACGAGCAGTCCGAGTGTACTATTCATATCCTTGAGGATATGCTTTAAGGTTGTGTCCTTAACTTCAAGGGTTCGTGGGAGAGGCACTTGCCCTTAGTAGAGTTTGTCTATAACAATAACTTTCAATTGAGTGTTGGCATGGCACCATTTGAGGCCTTGTATGGCCGATCGTATAGGCCTCTTGTGTGTTGGGCCGAAGTGGGTGATGCACCTTTGTTCGGTCCAGAGTTGGTTCCGGAAACAACAGAGAAAGTGACACTTATCCTTAAAAAGTTGGCTACGGCTCAGTCATCAAAAAGTTATGCCGGCTGTAAGTGGAGACCTTTGTCTTTTGAGGTGAGAAATCATGCCTTTTTGAAGATATCACCGAGGTGGGGATTGATGAGATTTGGGAAGAATGGGAAGTTATTCTCTCA
Source organism: Camellia lanceoleosa (assembly GCA_025200525.1). Taxonomy (NCBI): domain Eukaryota; kingdom Viridiplantae; phylum Streptophyta; class Magnoliopsida; order Ericales; family Theaceae; genus Camellia; species Camellia lanceoleosa. Next base: position 108,109,982 of record CM045769.1, read on the forward strand.
ATTTATTGTGCCTTTTAAGATCCTTAAGCAGATCAAGGAGGTAGCTTACCGTTTGGCGTTACTACCACAACTTTTCGAGGTTCATGACGTGTTTCATATCAATATGCTTCGAAAGTATGAGCCAGATCCATCACACGTGTTGGATTGGACCGACTTAGAGATGGATGAGGATACCTCGTATGAAGAGAGACTGGTGAGAGTCTTAGATAGGTGGGACCAAGTTTTGCGAGGTAAGACAATTCCCTTGGTGAAGGTTTTGTGGAAACATCACGGGATTGAGGAAGCAACTTAGAAGTGTGAGTTGGAAGTCCGTGAGAAGTATCTGGACTTGTTTATTAATGTTTGAGCATGTGTTGAACTTTGTTATATTAATGAAATATCATAACATTGTATATGTCGTTTATGTTTTAAGAACATGGGTTCAATATAAGCATTGTATATGTTTTCAGAATATGGGAATATTGTATGTGTTATCTCACTTTTGGAAACATTGTATATGTTGTGTAAGTTTTGGGAACTTGTGTATCGAGTTGATGAAATTGAATGATCGAAGAATGGGTCATGGTGTGGAAATTGATAGATTATCACTATTGTAGATAGTTTAATAATGACTTTTAACTTGATTTGAAATTTTGGGGACAAAATTCTTTAAAAGGGGGAGATTATAGCAATTCTGATTTTAACCCTATCTTTGTTGTACTCCGGACTCAGGTTTCATGGTTTAGTATTGTGGTTCATCTCTTATTCCCTTTGTTTTCCCTTAAATTTGCCTTTTGGATTGTTGTGGTTGTGTTTGGTTCCAAACTCTTGTTGTCGAGAATTTTACTCCTCCGCTCAAGCGGCACTTCTTGCGCTCGAGCGAGCTTTACAAACTCTCAGTACTCTTGTAGGCCTGCAAAACTACTGGGAGAGTGTTTTCTACGCTCAAGCGAGTCTTTTTGCTCTCGAGCGGCCACTTCTTGCACTCAAGCAGTTGGTCAAATGTTTGTAAAACTACTGGATGTGAGTTTTCTACGCTCAAGCGTCACTTCTTGCGCTCGAATGGTGAGCGTCTCTTTCATTGTGTCTTGGCGCTCAAGCGGTACTTCTTGCACTTGAACAGAACAACTTATTGTGTCTGACGCTCGAGTGTCACTTCTTGCACTCAACCGGACTGTGCATATATAAGATTGTGAAAATAACTGTTTACATCACATTTTCATATCTATTTCTCTCTAAAACATAAAGTTGAGACCCTCTCTCTCTAAAACCTACCTTCTTTCTACTTTTTCATCTAGATCTAGTGATTTCTCCACCCTTGGGCCTTTGTTAAAAAGGTAGAGCACATCAATAGCTGCATTTTGATCCGAATCAACCTTGGTTTCGGCATCTTTGGAGTTTCTGCACTTCTCCTTTGGTTTTCTAACTTCAAGGTAGGGATTTTTCTACACTTTCATATAGTTTTTAGCTTAGTTATTGGTTGTTATGTAACAATAGTGAGATTTGGAAGTATGTTGGACAAACCTAGGGTTTGGGTTAAAAATCAAAAGAGAGGTTTCTATGTGAATATGATATAAAGGATTATGGAGTTTGAAAATGAGGTTGTATTATGACAAAATAGTTGATTTTGGCATTTGGCTGATATTTAGGAAAGAGGGAAGTTTGCCCAAAAATGTTACAAATATTTATTTTGTATAAATAAATGAAATTGGTATTGTAAAATGTGAAATGAAATGGGTGTGGACATAAATGGTGGAGAAGAATATGTATTACCTCTCACTTGTGAAATTTTGAATAAATTATCTGTCTTGAGATGACTATTTGTGTAGAAATATCTATATTGGGTTATCAGTGAAGGATAGCTATGAGTGTTATAGAAATTGCATGAGGATTAGGTGAATTGAAACTAATTTCTTGTTAATTGTCATTGAATATGACTATGTTTTAAATACATTGTATATGTATGATTATTTGGGAGGAGAAAGGAGATGTATTCCATTGTTTAGGAGGAGATAAGGGATGTACTCCATCAAAATTAAATTGGACTGTGTGTTTAAGGTGAAAGTCCCAAAACCGCGCGTGTACATAGGTGTGTAGACACCCCATTTTTGATCGACCTTAAGACTCAGACGCCATCGATTGAGCGCTCGGTGATGGTGCATGTTGTGCTCGTTCTGAGGTTTCGGAGTTTTGGCTGAGAGCCTTGCCTCCGAGCCTCGAAACTCTTTGTGCTTTGGCTCGGTTTGTGGACCAAGTCTTGTTTTCCCTTCCCAGAGGGAGGGAGTGGTCTTGTAGACCATCTCTCTGTGGTCGTAGACTACTTTTCGTGGTCGTAAGCCACTTTTCCCGTTTGGAGACTAGTTTCCGGTTTTTGGAGCCTTTGGCCGCGCACCTTGTCTCGGGACTGCTTAACATTCTTCGTTTGGCATGGTTTTTGAACCACACCTTGTTGCCTCTGCCTAGAGGAACACTGTGGTCCGGGAGACCACTTTTGTGGTTGCATAACACTTTTGATGCTCATCAACTAGTTTTCGGGGCTTTTGGCCGCGTGTTTCGCCTCCCGATTTCTCGTCTTGCATCCGTTTTGGTTTGTTTTTGGTACAAACCTTGTTTTCCTTGTTTGGAAGGTGGTACAAGGGTGGGAGACCAGTATTTCTCCTTGGAGACCACTTTTTCTTTTTCCAGCTAGTTTTCTTGTCAGATAACTAGCTTTCTTGGTCTTTGGACCATCTTTTCTGGTCAACCACCACACCACCACCTTGCATTTAGTGTGTTGACCTCTCCCACCTATGGCCGACCAGTTTCTATTCTAGTTGACCACCTAAAGTGGTCGGCCGACCACTTTTACTAGCAGGCCGACCACTTCAAGTGGTCGACTGCTTTTTGACACCTTTTTGGAGATATTTTAGGACAGCTGGCACAGCTGGAGAGTATTTGAGCCATCCTCCATACACATGTATGGAGGGATGGCATTCAAGCTTAGCTTCTCCAAGAAGTTTGGCTTTCCTCTTCTATAAGAGGGAGGCTCCTCCTCCCTTCTCCAGGTTCAGAAAATCTGAAGGAAGAGGATAGATATAGTGTTGTATCTATATTGCCTTGTTTGCTTCATTTTTATGGCTTAAAGTGTAGATTTGTCTTACTTTAACACACAAACACACACTCAAACACCATCCTTTTGCTACTGAGGTGCTTAGGGGCTGATTTTGGTGTTCTTGGACTGGTTTAAGTTCAAAAAAACCTGCTAGAGTTGCAGCTTTAAAGAGGGTCTTCAAGGGTGAGTTTTTAAGCCTTAAATCCCCCTTTCTTGCTTAAGCTTTTAGCCTATCTTGAATGATGTTTTAAGCTTAACTTATAACTGACAAAAGTTCTATTTTTGCATGCTTTTGATCTTTGTTTAAGATCATTTTTGTGTTTGGCGTTATTTACCCCCTCTTAGGCCTTGTTTTTTAGCCTTTTTTGTGAGTTTCGGGACCACCTTGTATTGGCCTTCTCACCACTGAAATCCTGAGGGATTTTAGTGGTGGGGATGGTGTTTTAAGGTCCTAAGAAGGGGAGGGTCATCCCCTCTCCTTGCATCTTCAACACATGCCTTAATATGCCTCGTGTTTAAGCATCTTTACTAAGTGTATGTTGACCATATCTTAGCTTGTATTTGTGGTTATTTTTTTGTTGCATACCACTGTTTTTGCTTAGTTTGGTTACTCCATGCATGGTTAATAACCTTGTAGTGTAAATCACACAATCTAGTCTTGTATGCCTCATGTGTGAGCATGTCATTCTAGCCTAGGTTGTGTCCATTTCAGCATATTCTTGGGCTTGTTTTACCATGTCATACCTCTATTTAGGTTTGGCTTGGTTAGCCTTTGCATGCTCCTTGCACTTGTAGTGTATTTCCATGAAATAGCCTAACATGCATCATATTGTGACATGTCATTCTAGCATGCTTTTGGCTTAACTTCAAGAAGATTTTATTCATGTTTTAGCATGTTTAAGATCTGATTTTGGTTGTATTGGTTATCCATGACTTGCTTTGTATAGCTATAGTTCAATCTAGCTTGTTAACCTTATGCATTGAATCCACTAGCATGCATTACTTGGCTTATTTCAGTGATTTGGCATCACTTGTTATGTGATTTCAGTTCATGTTTCATGGCCATACATTCACATTTATGACTCATTCAATGCGTTGGAGGGTTTCTCCCTTTACGCCTTAACATGAACCATTGCACATGCCTTTATGCCCTTGCTTGCGAGCCATCATTTTAGTGCTTATTTGGGGTTATTATGCCGTGACATAACTCTGATTTTTATTGCTTAAGTCATTCCATGCTTGGTCCTAATAGGTGTAGTGTAATCCACCTTATTTGCCTTGTATGAATCATGCCTCATGCCCTTCATGCTAGCACATTTTGGCTTCCTTTCATGCATGTTTTAGACACATTTTAGCATGTACTAGGACTGTTTTAGGTTGCCTCAATCACATGCTTCATGTTTTGTATACTTGTAGTACAAGTGCTCTTGCTTGCTTCAAGCTTTGAGCACCATTGCATGCGTCATTTGTGTTGTGTACATGATTTGGGATCACCTAACATGACATTTCAGAGCATATAGACTTGCCATGTTCCCACTTCAATCATACTTTAAGTGCCTTTGAGTATTGTGCATGTTTGCCTAGCTTATGCCTTAGCTCATATGCTTGCATGCCTAGGCCTTTGGGCCCTCGTCTCAACATGTTTTGGTCCATGATTGGACCTACTTGAGCTCTATCCATGCTTAGTTCATGCGTTTCTGCCATGTATTACATGTCTCCTTTGTGTTTCTCTTTACTAGCTTTCATGCCTTAGGACCCTAGCATGCTTTACTTATGTTTTTTGAATGATTTGGCATCATTTCTTGCTTCATTTCAGTGCACTTAGTGTTGTTACACTTCCACTTTTGTCACTCATTGAGCACTCTTGAGAGTTGTGCTCTTTGGCCTCTTTGATGGCCAATGCATTAGGCATGCATGCCTTGCTTTATGTGCCTTCATTTCATCACCAATGGCCACTGATTTGGGCATGATTGAGGTCTACCCTTTTGGTTTAAGTCCACTGAATATAACATGTATATTACATTTGAGCATGCCATGCTTGGTATATTACATAAGTTGCCCTTGTTGCATTGCATTGTGCATACATGCATTACATTATGCTTAGGACCTCATGAATGCCTTACATTGAGTATGCCATCTAGTTCTTAGCATTTAGCATTGTGTATGCTAGTTGTTACATGCTTTAGCATTGTGCATGCCATTAGCCTTGTTAGGTTGTTCATATTGCATTGCATGTTTGCATACTTAAGTCATATTACATACTTGCATGCTTGAGTCGCATTGTGTATGCCATGCTTGCTTGCATTGTGCTTGGAATAGGTGTTAGTCCAAACAAAGGAAACGAGGGACGTTTCATACTCAAAGTGATGAAACATGCCTTAATTCCCGGTCGCCAATGCTTTTGATCATCCATGATAGAGTTTTAGGCTTTATGTGTTTACTTGTGCATTCATTTCATATTGAATTGTGCAACTTCACCTCTCAGCCATCACGTATTGAAATGCGCGATTGGTGGCCTGAGGGTCGATAACTACACTCCCTTGAGTTCATTACATGATAGAGAGGGTGGTTGTGCACACATATCTTGCAAATACATTGCCATGCCCTTTCTTGCTCTCTGTTGTAGCAAATTGCAAGTTCAGCAGCAACAACTGGCCGGCCAGCTAGAAAAAGTAGCTGGCCAACCACTTTTCTTAATTTTCAGCAATCAAAAGTGGTCGGCAGGTGTTTCTAGAGACCAAAAGTGGTCGGCCACCCTCCCACAGGATTCCCAAGGTGGAGTTTCAGCTTTCTGGAGCTTGGTGCAAGTTTCTGAGAAACAAATGAAAACAGAGGCAAATCGGGGCATCGCATTGGATTTCCAAACAAGGCGACCGGACATACATGCATTCCTCTACCTCTGAGGCTCCTGATTTACTGCTTTCCTTAACTGCCATGCTAAGATAGCTAGGTTTTGCTTTGGTCTGTACCTTTAATACTTAATGCGTTTAGCTATTTCAATTCGTTTTGTAATAATTAGTTAACTGGGATTAGTTAATTATTTGTGCTGTAATAATTAGTTTAATTAGCTTAGATTAGCTAGTTAGCTTCTTATTCGGTCTCTCCCTCGAGAGAGCTAATTGTTGTAATAAGCGTGCGTGTGTGTGATGCATGTCTTCCAATCCCCATTTCTTTCTCCCTTTTACTTAACCGCTTATGATGGTTAGTTTTAGGGCATATTTCATTTAGCATACCTTATGCTCGCATGTTTTTATCCATTCATCTGTATTGCATGCACTGGACTTGGCGCATCATACTAACTGCATTGTATTTTCAATACATTACTTGAATACGTGTTCAAACAGCATGTTACCAAGTTGCATCTCACATGACATTCTTAGGATAGCCGAGCCTATCTTCATTGCATTTTTGCATGTGTTACATTAGCCATTTTAACATGAACTAGGATGATGCATGATTTTTAACTACTTCTTTGTTTTGGCTTGGAGTACACTGTGAGTGTTTATGCTTTAGCATACTGCATGTGTGTTATTGACTGCCATGAAAGCATGCTTGCCATGAGGCTCATTGCTTATTTGCTATAACTGCCTAAATGCTTGTGGGTGAAGGTTGGATTACTTGGATTGGAACAATTCATTGAAATCCGCATTTTAGCCTACTTGCGAGTAGCAAACTTCAAACTATTTTCCAAAAAACGGATATGCAATGCTTTGTTCCAAATTAGGCGATCTAGTCTATACTTGTGTGTTGTGCGCATCACATAGTAATTCTAGCTAATTAATTGGAATAAGAGCACATGTGTTTTCAAAAATTCGATATCATGCTTAGTACAGACCGATCTTTGATCGGGCAAGCGGGGGTGCTCATTAAATGACTTTCCCCAATCGTACCCAAGTTCCCGAGTCGAGGCAACTTTTGTGATGACGGACACGTGGCCTTAGGAACGAGTCAGGGTTTCCTAAATTCTCCCAAAATAAAATATTTAGGTGGCGACTTTGTATCTAGCAAAGCAGTCCATGTTTGGCACTTCTTTACAAAAATCAGTTTTCCAAAACGATTTGCCGAATTTGGACTCTTTGGTGATTTATCAATCTCACATCGCACATTGTAAGATCAGATTAAGAACCGTGACATTTGAGTCTGAACTGTAGTGAGCAAAGCCCGAAGGGGGGCGCGTCTACAAGGTGCCAATCCCACAGATGAAATTTCCGTAAAATGACAAATTGAAGTGTTTGTATAATGGTTGTGTTATTTTCGGAACCACTGAGTTGTAGTCTCAGATGGGTTGTTTGAAAGATAACGAAATTAGCTCATGAATTGAGATGAAATGAATTAACTTGAATTAACGAGAAAAAAAAAAGGATTGAGATATGAACTTTGGTATTTTATGACAGTACAGAATATGAATGTTTTACTACTGGCATTGTAAATGCACATTATGCTTATATCTTCGTTAAATCTCATATATTTTGTTAGATTGTTCCTACTGGGCTTTGGCTCATCCTATTTTGGAGAAAACCATTTTCAGGTGGTGGTGATATGCCTCTGCCAAGGCAATAGCTTAGAAGGACTTTGGAGCAAAAGCTTCATTTTTGTTGTATTTCATTTCGTATAGCGAAGGGTTTTATTTGTATTGAGCTAGTCTCACTTTTGTTATAACCAAGTAATGACTTAGAAAGATGTAAGCCTTTAGGACATTTGAATATATGTTCAACTTTCATCTTTTGTCTACTTGTAACACATGTTATAGATTCAGGATAGACTATTTATTAATGTATATCGCATGTGTCACCTTTTGTATGTCAAACTCTGATGAATGAAAGTTAGTTAATTTAATTACATTTTCACTTATGAGATGAGTTAGTTGTATTTATTTTTGGGGCATTACATGTATACTCGTGGTTTTCGGGACTTTTACCCTAAACACTTCGGCCAACTTAATTCAATGGAGTACATCCCCTTTCTTCTCCCAAACATGGAGTACAACACATTTCTTCTCCCAACATCATACATTTACAATGTATTAAAGATGTGACAACATTCAATGCAAATGGATAAGAATTTAGTTTCAATTAACCTAATTCTCATGCAATTTCTACAACAACCATAGCTATCCTCCACTGATAGCCCAAAACAGATGTCTCTAACAAATAGAAAATTTCAATAACAGATACATTATTATCATTTCCAAGATATGAGTGAATTAACATATCTAACTCCACCATCATCATTAATATCCTCCATCACCATCATTAAGACGTGAGTAATATTACAAAACCAACATAATCCTTCAATATTTTTCCAACACAAGTCAGGCCAAGGTTTTAGAGCAAACCTTGTTTTCTTTCAAAATCGTTTTTGAGTAGAGAAAGACATCATTCCAATTACATAAAACCCAACATCATTTCCATTATCTTTACAAGATCAACATTTAAGATTTCTAGGGCAAAATTCCCTTTTTCTTTATAAATCATTTCCAAAGGTAAAAACCCATCACTTCATCATAGGTCAACAATAAACACCTTTCTCCAAGCATTTCCAACAAACCATTTGAAAACTCCTCTTTTTGATTTCCAACCAAAACCCTAGATTTGTCCAAAATCTCCAAAAATCACAATATTATTTTAGAAATATCAAATAACTAAGTTAGAACTCATAAGAAGGTGCAAAGAATCCCTACTTCAAACTTAGAAGAGAAAAAATGAAGAAAAGCCTAAAAGTTGACATTGACGAAACAACGATTTGCTCCAATCAAAATGAAGCCCTCGACAAACTCTACACTTAATCTCAAAAGAGCAAGGTGAGGAGATGCTTCTAGGTGAGTAAATTTGAAGATCTTTGAGCGAAAAAGTGAGTTTATAGAGAGAAAATAGTGACTCACAATTTAGAAAGGGGAAAGAGAAGATAAAGTGAAGAAAAGGGTAAGTGAGGCCCTATTTATTGTGCTAGATTAAGGTGAAATAAAATCCCAAAGTCAACCTAGAAGAACAAGTCAAAATCTCCAAGAAGTAGGGCCCAAAACCGAACTAAAATATGGAACAAGCCTCACAAGGGTCGACCCTTCCTAGACTGGTGTCGACCCTTCAGGAAAAATTGAAGAAAAACAAATGCTAGCAGAAAACAAGGTGTCGACCCTTGGACCTAAGGTGTCAACACTAAATTTCAGTAACTAATACCAAGATTCTACTGTATACAAGGGTCGACCCTTCTCAGACTGGTGTCGACCCTTGAGGCCAACAACAAAAGACATGTGTCGACACCACCAAGGCTGGTGTTGACCCTAAATTTCAGTAGCTATTCCAAGAACATAGCGGCAAGATGGTGTCGACCCTTCCAACACTGGTGTCGACCCTTGGAGCTTAAGAAAACAAAGATAAGAGGGCAGTGTCGACCCTAATAAGGACGGTGCCGACCCTGAAGCTAAAACCAAATATGAAGAGAAAAGAACGACTATCACGAATATAGTTTCCTAGATTCAAAAGTAATAAATGGATCGGGTCTAAGCCCAAATTGCTATAACCTCCTCCCTTAAGAAATTTCATCCCTGAAATTATAAATCAAGCTTTAAAACCATATTTAAACCAATTACAACAATGATAATCAATCAATTCCATTACCATGACTCATTCTCCGATCATCTATTCTCATCAACTCAATACACAAGTTCTAACATTGAAAGTACAATTCACATTTTCCAAAACATATACAATGTTTCCATATTTTCAAACATATACAATGTTTTCATATTTCATTAACATAACATAATCTTAATACATGCTCAACCATCAACAAATAAGTCTGGATACTTCTCACGGACCTCCAACTCATGTTCCCAAGTTGCTTCCTCAACTCCGTGATGTTTCCATAACACTTTTACCAAAGGAAATGTCTTGTCTCGCAAGACTTGGTCTCGAGTATCTAAGACTCTTACCAGTCTCTCCTCATATGAGACATCCTCATTTACTCGAAATTTTGGAAAAAATCTAGAACAAGGTGGTCACTAACTATGAAATGAGATCCAACACCCACCTAGGCCTAGATCCATTCGGGATAACTTCCTAGATCCTGATCCAACTTCTCATGGCCCCAACGATTCCTGAACAACTAATAACAAGAAAAGAGCACGGATGCCTCTCCGGCCAACAAAACTCGTGGTGATTTATGAGACAAGAACAACTACCTCCGACAACAATAACAATAGTAACAACAACCACAACAACAACAACAACAACACACAAAGACGTCCACCACGTCTTGACTACTTACAATACCCAAACCACCATTGAGTGTTTAACACTCCAACACAGAGAAAAAGAAATCACTTGCACATAAGGCTTTCAGTCAACTCTCATAAAACGAGAACGCAAAATAAAACATGGTCAAATAGACAACACTACGGTACATTATCCTTCGATAGGGTCTAGGTTTCCTGCAAAGTAACTATCTAATATGCAATTAGCAACTTAGGCTAGATCATAAGAAACCCCATAATACAAGTAAAATGTAACCCATTCCGATAAAATTAAAAAAAAAAATCTACTTTTGTTCATTTTCCCCGAAAATATATTTCTCAAAAAGGTGCTCAATCTCACACTGCCCAGAACCAAAATATCGTTTTTGACGTCCTCCAACGAAACCCAAAGATTTCAAAACCGTGTTCTTTTTCGAAAACCACATGTGTTATATATGATTCAAAACTCCCTTTATTCCCATGATTTGTTAGATTGAACTTTTTATTAAACCGAAAACTTACATTTCCAACCAAAACTGATTTAGTTCAAAAAGATCACCCAAGGTCACAACACCAAAAGCAAATTTTGTTTTTCCTCGAAATCATTCCTTAGCATTCCTCCTGTGAACCACAACTCCGACACCCATCAAAACCCATCACACCCATGGCGATGCTACAACATCAACACAAATTTTCACAATAACAATCCTTAGAAATTTCCAAAGTGCCAACAACACAATAAAACACGAGTAAAGAAATTCCACCAGCACCAATCGCATAATGGCTCAAAAGCGCCCAAAAGACCAAAGTTCCCAATTGTAACCCCAAACCGGTTACCAACCAAACGACTTTACACTGGCCTCCAAACACTAATGCATCACTCAACTCCACATCAACACTGACATCCTGCCCAATCTCACCAACTCCGATATGGAGTTCCACACTCACTCTTAGACATTCCTTGAGTTATGCTGGATTCCTCAAGTTATCTCAAACCGTGCTTAATCTCAAATAACCCATCATACCTATGCCTGTATGGCAAGTACATATGCACTCCACGTATGCGTCCAAGCTACACTCTTAAAGACCAAGCACACAATCCACATCCCCAGACTAGCTCACACATACCACCGTAGCAATCAAATACCTCACATTATACATACCAGGACCGATAAGGTCAAAAATAACCCTGGCCTAGCACATCAATCACTCTACTCAATCTCACTACACCACTTGAAGTTTCACTCCTAAACCAAACAACAAACACCCACCAAAGTGACTCCACATTATCGAACATTAGACCAATCTAATTAATACATTAAATACCTTATTACGATACCGAGGCAATTTCCTCGGATAGTCCCATGACTGATCCTCTTCAACAGGTCATCTAACAACCACCAGCCCAGCACTGGTATACCATGTAAAGTGAAATCCCACTGCTCACTACACACATCTCACTTTCAACCCTAAGTGGGTTACTTCAATTCCAGCTCCTCAATCTGCCAATGTACCCTTAATCCCCACCAAATTTATCATTACCGAAGTACGTAATCTCACTCTCTCACACTGAGCCAACTCACACGAGTATAACATGCTTTACACTATCATTAGCACATATCAAAACCACATCTACTAACAAACAAACACAACTCCCATAACCCTTTGGTGACCGATAAGGTCAACCTTAGGTCCTACATTCTATACCATCGCACCTCACACGGTTCAATCCAAACACTAATCCTCTTTGCCAACCTACCAACTACCAACACTTATTGAACAAGTGACCTGACCTAACCCCCAACAACACCCACAACACTTAGGGGCTCAAAATAACACACTTTTAAATGTCGTCAATCTTAAAAACAAAGGTCGCCTCATGGGTACAGGTAACTACAGAGAATAACACTAATTTCCCTTAATGGTCAAGAATAGAATTCCACAAGAATACCCGTCTTGCAACTATGCCAACGATGCTTAAATACTTACACATCAATACCATCAACTTCCAACGTTCCCACAAGAATTTCTTAAAAGTTCCCTAAGAGCATTGGTTTCAACTACCATCTCTTCTTTGAAAACAACACAATATATTATACAAAACCTAGTGCCAACCGCACACTCCACATCCTTTCGAGGAATTCTCACGACAATAGACTGAAGTCTCTAACACAAACATAAAACCTAATAAGGAACACCCATGAAATTACACACACTCGACAAGTATAACTCTTCACACCCCATGGTAACCCTAACCAAAACACGCGTCACTCAATAACCTTTTTCGATTTCAAAGTATGGCTCACCAACCATTACCTTGCCAAACCAAATCACAATTGTATCTATACATCACTACGAAAATTTTTCGATTCCACAACAGCTTATCATATTAATTAAACTTTAGAGTCATTACATGCTCCAATCCGTCCAATCCATGGAAATAAACAAGCAAAGGTACATATATAAACAAGCAATTATGATGTCTCAACATCCCCAAAACACATTAGTTACACAACATAACCTGATGATTACAAAACGATAACCTACCGATTACAAAATAGAATAACCAAACGAAACTACCCCACTGGTACTACTACCATTACCGTCCCTTACTGGACCACTAGAGTTGGTTATTCTCAAACTCGAGATACCCTAAGAGCTTACAAACCAAGGACAAGAATCGCTAATGTGTCCTAGATGGCCATACCTAATTCAAATGCGTAATTCCCCACTACAGGTCTGAGAATTTGACTCTCTCGATTCCCTCAAAATCTAGCCTGCTTGGTTCCCATAACGGTATTGTCCCTAACCGAATGAATAAGGTTGAACCCGATTAGGTTGCGAAATGCCCAAAGAAGTCCCTGGTTGGGTACAAAAACGTTTAGCATGACCTGGTTAATTACACACCCAGCAAATAAGTGGTCCCCGGATACATGACTAGTTCGAAGTCTGAACTGGTAAGGATCCCAATGACTGCTCCCCCAGCGAGCACTCGATCACTCCAAGTCCTGGCCGATTAGATGGTCCCTGTGGTGCAACTATTGTTTAAACCATCAACCCTGCCCTCCTCCTCTATGGGCAAGTCAGAGACTTGTGGCCCAGCTGACCACACTTGAAACAAGTGAAACCTCTATGATTACCTCTCTTCGAACCCAAACTTGGCACTAGAAAGGTAGATCTAGACTGTGTTCCTTGGTACTATTGTGGGTTAGGACCCCTCTACCTCTTAAAAGGTCTACTACCACCTCGAGTTACAAGCGTTGCCAAAATGGCCTCCTCCCTACTTCGTTCCATGACTAAGACCATTGCCTCTACATGAGCCGCAGCTTCAACAAGCACATTATAATTTCTATGCCAAGACCCGACAATCATTCCCTAGATGTCGTCACACAACCTACTCTCAAACTCTAAACAACAAAGTTCCTCAGTCTCCACCAACTCCGAAGCAAATTTCGACAGGTTAGTAAACCACGCCTCAAACTATGCCAATGATGTAGTACCTTGACGTAACTCTACAAATTGTTTCCTCAATTCTTCCCATGTGGAAGGAGGGAAATTGTCACTTCCTTGTGTAGGTATCCTAATAAAGGTAACACAAGTGATTAGCAGATTTACAAATGTGCCGAAGCTAACTCACTAGTGTCCTAATACGATGGACAATAATAATTCACTCCACATAAGCACGTAGTCACATAAACACATACGAATTTCATTACTGGATAATAACTGTCTCACGACGTTGCTAGAGTTCTAATTAGAAATAACAGTGATCAGGTGCTCTTCTAATAGGACTTCTAGAAACCCGTAGACCCAATCAATATCCTAGAAATTTAATCTCATACCCATATAACCGCATAAGCATATTATCACATAACATACAAAACATACAAATGTCTCTATCAAGCGAGAAAAATCCATTGTGGTAAAAATCACTTCCCACATGCCCAAAGTATTCAAACCCGGTACACTCTGATACCAAGTTGTACTGTCCCGAAATAAATACAATAACCAGTCTATAGTATTAATCGAACAATAACATAAGATGAAATAATTATCTTTTGTTAACTTCCAATTTCTTGTACAAAATTGCAACATATGCCGATATATATTCACTAGTCTAACCTTAAATCTATAACATATGTGACATGATGAAGAATATAAAATGAAAGATAAACAATTAAGAGAATGCCCTAAAGGCTTACAACTTTCCAAGCCAATACTTGGTTACAACAAAATGGATCTAAATCCAGTACATTCAACGGCCCTTGGCTTGTACAAAACAAATACACAATTAAACAAAAATGAAACTCTTGCTCCAAGTCCTCCCAAGCTATTGCCTTAGCGGAGGCATATCACCAACACCTAAAAATGTTTTTCCCACATAGGGTGAGCCAAAGCCCAGTAGATATAATCCAACACAACATATGAATTTTAACAAAGGTATAAGGTGAATGCATGTGCAATGCTTGTGATAAAATCATATATAACTCTTTTGCAAAATTACATTACATCAAACTTACACTACAAGAATTAACACTTTTGGCAACAAAAAAATTAGTCACTAAAAGTCTATTTTTAGTCTACAAAAGTTATCCGTGACCAATTTTTTTGGTCGCTACTTTGGTTGCCAATTGAGGGTCGGCAAAAGTAATTCGCGACCAAAATTATGGTTGGTCGGCAAAAGTCGGATTTTGCCGACTAAATTTTTGGTCGCTAAATATTTAATTACCGCGACTAATTTATTTTGTCGCCAAAACACTTTAGTCGCGCAAAGTGATATTTTCCCGACCAAATTTCTTAGTCGCCAATTGTCACATTTCGCGACCAAAAATTTTGGTCGCCGATTATTACATTTCACGACCAAATTTTTTGGTCGCCAATTATCACATTTCGCGACCAAAAAAATTGGTCGGCAAAAGTGAGATTCCACGACCAAGAGTTGTTTTGGTCGGCAATACATGTATTTTTTGCGACCAAAACTCTTGGTCGGCAATTGTCATTTTTTGCAAAAAAAAATTATTTTGGATGTCGCGACTAATAAATTAGTCGCAAAAGCTGGAAAACAATACACCTGTAATTCCTAATAATTCATTCAATCCATAATAAACCTACAATTTTAAAGTATCATTCAAATTAACTGAATCATTAACATTCGACACAATACGTAAGGGCCCCACCTTGAGCCCTCAGTTTACTAGTGAAAATTTAAAGGATTTGTTTCAAACATTTCTCATCTATAAACAACTTCAGGATATCTTTTGAATAGTTTGTCATATGGAAGCCTCAAGTTCATCCAGGCTTACAGCAGTTCCATTCGGGGTATCATCAGCACGGAGCTGCGAAGAGACATCATCTATGGCAGAGTTCAGCTGCGTGATCTTCTCAGACAGGATTTTGCGTGTTCTTTGTTCTCATCAAATCATATAAAGTGGATGAGAGTTCATATTGTCAACATGAATCAATGACAAGATCCCTAGTAAAAATTAAAAAATACACCATATCATAGAAAAAAAACATTATTAAATTAAATATTTAATGAATAACGTATATGTCATGTACTCTGTGATAAAGAATACAGATTCTGGGGCTACTTGATCATATCAATCAAGCTCCCAAAAATATGATGAATTAAGGGTAAACCACAAATAGATGACCATAGATGAATGGAAAACTAAATAAGCATAATAATAATTTTTTTAATTAATAAAAAAAAATGAGAGGACGGTTCTACTTCTCTAACTCCTGTTTTATTAACATCATCATCATCGTCATCATCATCATCATCATATTAGGTTGGTGAAGGGTGGCAAAGTCTAAGAAAAAGAGAGCATGAGGTGTTTACGAACCAAGAAATTTATGAAAGTCGGCTCCACAAAAGGAAAAAAAAAAAACAACCAAGACATTTTTTTATGAACCATTAATGGAAGCCAAAATGCAAGAGAAAGATCTCGCTTAATGAAAAATTGTCTTAGAAAAAATAAAGTTCAATCTGACAAGAAGTGACAACAAAATGCTCAAGAACTAAAACAGGATTCTTTGAAAATCATCATAGATGTAAAAGTTTAGAAACTATCTTTTGTAGTCAGCATTAGCAAGGTCATGCTTAATCTGAAATGGTAAGCAAGCATCAAGGGGACCAGAACCATGCCACAATAACTAAAAGTCAACAATTCATGCATGTATGCATTTGCATGTCCGTATGCATGAGAAAGAGAGTGAGAGAGAGAGGCAACTTGCATCAAATAACTACAAGGGGGGGAAAAAACTATTGAACCGTGAGTAACTCAACTGTTATTGCTGCAAAGATTTCACATTAACAAACGCTATCAACCAACAGTTCTGAGCAGTTGTAAGCATGATTTGTCATGTTGATATTTTAACAAGCATAAGTTCTCTGGAGAGAACAAACTCTTGTGATTGTCAGACTATTTCAACTACATGCAAGTATGTCCAAACAAAGAATCAACATATCTATGCTCAAAAATAAATTTACCTTGCTTGCACTGTAAATGGCCTTTTGTACTTCAGTGGTTTCATTTTTCCCTGGTAAGTAGTGCTCATCAACAAGTTCTTTGAGCTAAGACATTGGTCCACTTGCATCAAAGACGAACCTAACATCATATGTTTGGTTACAATGAGAAAATATTAAGAACCCCAATGTAAGTAGTTACGCATTTTTATTTTAAGAATCCCAATAGGAAGTGCAAGAATATAGTTATACATTTTTATTTTCTTCGTTCAAGTTCACATGTTTACTTACCACAAAAAATTAAATTAATATTATTCACATTCTTACTACAAGCAACTATTTTAAGTGAAAGCGCATCAAATCGATCCCCAAACAGATAACTGCAACATTTAGAGGAATTATAGTGTAATTATATATGAATCTTTTACTTACATGCCAGTCATCCAAAAATGTGCCTTCAAAATCAAAGTTCTGAGTAAAACCAGACATGTAAGACTTATCAAGTGGAATTTTCCTCATGAAGGGAAGCTGAAGCTCAAAAGTGCTGGTAGTGCAAGCCTGTTTGACAACCAGAGATAGGGTACTTGGGCTGATTCTCCATTCTTTGAAGTTTCATAACCCACATGAAGAATTGTACCAGACTACATACATTTACCCAACCATCTCTAAAAACCCTAGTGTATGAATCATCCCCATAAAGTCAGCACCAAGGAAGGCTGATTCGATAATCAATTTCATTCGGAGTTGTGCTGAGTTTCAAAACTTGTACTGGTCTCCTTTTCATGGGGAGGAAGGGGGTATTTTGGCATCAGATAAACCCAGCTTAATAAAGAGAACTCATAGAAGTTTTGAAACTTGCATGCTTTCCCATTCCATCCGTAGTTTCCTATTAAATGATCAACAATGCAATATTTGGGTCTCCAAATACCAACAAAATTTCTACTCCACCATTTTAGCTTTTTGAAACAATATCTTACATTTAAATCTACCAAGTATTTTAAACAGAGATCGATTTCCTCTTTCATGTCTATCACTTCAAATCAAACCAACAATCTTAGAGGTCATCATTGGTCTTCTTTGAGCATGTCCATATTCAGTCAATACTTATATTTCTTATCATTCACCCCAATAAATTCCTAAATGCCCTCATGCAAAGCCTTAAATGTAGTTTTTCCACCTATCCACCACAATCTCCGACATAGCACATTCATACCATGGACAGTCAAAATTATGATCCATAAATCATAGGGGGTTGTTGCCAAGAACCGTGTCAAATTACTAATATGAAATGAACCTAGATACTAGATGATTGAAATTTGTTTCAATGCAAGGCACAATTACTTCTGGCCCAGTAATAGACATGTAAAGGAGGACATGTTCTCAGCTAGAGATCAATTCTATCTCTAACCAGGAACATGCTTTATGCATGATCTTAGCCACAACAAGTGGGAGAATTAACTCATCAAAGGAGAGATGGCACCAGCAACAATGGGGTAGAAGTGAATTAACCAAACATTTTAGTCTTAACTAGGAAAGTAATCCAAACTAGAAAATTATTATTAAAAAAAAAAAGTCAAAACTATGATGGAACTAAACTAAGACCATCTCCAAAGGAGACAAAGAATGCAAATTGCGATTGCCACATGGGTAGGACCCACTCCATGCAGACACAACAAAATCTGACAACGTTGTCATGTTGAATCTCACATAACAAGCAGATCATTTTGATTATAAAAATAATGATATTCATGGGGCTCATGGCATCCATTCTCAAGTCTCTCTGAATTTCCCATTACTTATATTAAGATAATAAAGTTTGCTACTTCCATTGGAGTGAGTGCCAAATCTCAAAAGTAGCAAATGGAGGTAGCAATTCTGCATATGGGTTAGCAAAGGACACATTAGCTAACCACGCTTGCTACCTCCCTTTGGAGATGGTCTAAGTGATTAGGTAGTTGACAATCATAAGTTGGCCAAACCATCAAGTTGGGTTTCCCTTCTCAATTACTAAACTAAAAAGTTGCTAGCTAATCCACCAATGGAAAATTCATCATGTAAATATTGAAGGGAATCGCCCAAGTATATAAATTAATCGTCCATATTACCACCAAGTACGAACATATCATTTGTCCTTTGAGAGAAAAGTAGTCCATAAGAGGAGGGGATTTAAATGAAAAGGTCAAAATTGCCAACCAGATGCTTGGCAAATTGAAGGGAAAAATTAGAATGTTTCAAACTGATAACAAGCAATTTAGAACACCTAACCTAATGGTGTGAAGTGACTATGAAGCAGAAGTACAACAACAAAAGATGAGAACACATACACGGGTGAGTATAAAGTAAAGAAATGCTCAGCAAAACCAGATGGAAAAGATATTGAAGTGAAAAAATAAATAAATTAAAATTAAGAATAAAATGATTTGTCCTTCAAATTACGTTGATAACCAAGGCAAACAAGGAGCCTGGGAGTTCTACAAAAGATTTACATCCACACGAGCAACATCATTAGGGGCTGATCAAGAACAAATTTATGAAATAATGCAACATCGAGCAACATCATCAGAAATTTAGGAGAATTGTAAGTGACATATGGGTATGAGAATGATTAACAGCTGACATATTTATCCAAATATATTAAACCCAAGCGGTAAATTTATAATCGATGTGAAACAAAGGACATTGCGAAGAATTACCTCCCTCAACATATTTTGGCATTCTTCTGACACATGAGAAGACAAACGTGATAATAGTTCCTGCTGCCTCCAACCTATGAACCTTTTTTGTCCATGTATACATGGAGAAAGGAAGAACATGGAGAAAGGAACTGCTCGGCAGGTTTAACTATAGTACCTTCCACATTATCGTCCATTTTATTGAATCTATCTGTCAAAGATGCAAAAGAAATTTGAACTTAACAATCAAAATGCAGACAGCTTAAACTTGTAGAATGACCGCAAATTAAAAGATTTCCATCCACAGCTTTCACTAACAGGAAATTCATAGCACTGAAATCCTAAAATCTTATACAATTATGTCCAAGGTATAAAGAAAGAGACCATACTTAATTATATGATTTACATCCAAAGCTCAACCTTCACAGTCTTTCCAAGGCATCCCGCCAAGTCAATCACCCGCTTTTTCATCAGGGCAACAACATCATCTTCAAGACGAGTCATATTGAATTTTGCTAAGTCAGGCTTAAATGTAACTTTTGTCCAGTTTTCGCTCTCCTTGCATTTTGTTATGATGGGCTCAGATTTCTTTCCCATATTGTTGGAGAAAACCTTCATAGGAGTGGAAGGAACTTGCCAGTTAGCAAAGCACATGAATCATAATAAGGCTTTGTAAGGAAAACTATATGTACAAACAACAGAATATGCTACCAACTTTTTTTTATAAAAAAGATTCAAATCAGAATTTACATATTAGCAGGCAAGCGAAACATGCATGGTATGACTTAAATTTGGAAGAAACCCCAATTGTCTTAAATATCTCTTACAGCCTTTACAAAGTTGGAAACTAGATAGCAAGTAATAAGTTCAATATTTGCTGATGTTCTGCCTTTGCTATGCTTTGTCACTGGACCAAACAAAGCAATTGACGCATCTCTCAAAGGAACCCAACAGAATTCAACACAAATGAAGGTTATGTAATTACTCCTACTATATGGTTATGATGTAAACAAAAAACCTCAGTTTCAGACACATTAGAACAACATACCAATAACAGAAACCTAAAGTCCACATGAAAAACTTCAAAATCAAAAATCCAAGTGCTCTGTAGTCAAAGCCCCTAGTTTATTTCTATTGAATTGGATCGGATAGATAATCAATAACCAGAATTTTTAAAAAATAAAATAAAATAAAATAGAACTCAATATCTTCATTGACCCTAAAGTAAAGAAATGCCTGCATTGTATAGATAAACATCCAAACATCAATAATTGCAAAGCATCCCTCAAAGTATCAGGAAAACCCCAAGATCCAACAAAGAAAAATCTGAAGTAACCCTAATCAATAATCATCAGTCGCAGACAAAGATTTAAGAATTCTAATTCGACAATAAAACCCTAAATCCTGAAGTTACCAAAACCCTAGATCTGTAAATAACCTTTCTTAAATTCAACAAGCAATCAAGGGCCACATTAAAAAATCTAAAACAGCATATATATATCCATTACACAAAAACACTCCAAACCCTAAATCAATACACCCAACCCAAGATTTCATAACCAAGAACGGCCATTAAAATTACCAAAAAAAAAAAAAATCACAAATCTGTATATACCTGCTTGTATTTCTTTTGCCTCTTCCCATCCGCAGTCTCGATCACAAACTCCGTCGAAACTATATTCGTAAGCTTTGCTCCGTACCCGTTCCTCCCACCGGTCATCTTCTTCATCAAATCGTCGTAATTACTACTCGTTAGGAGGTGCCCGAAGATCATCTCGGGCACATAAACCCCTTCCTCCTGATGAATCTCCACGGGAACACCATCCCCATTGTTGTAAACACTAATACAGTTCTGTTCCACATCGATCGTCACCTTGACGGATATAAGTTGAAAAAAAATACCTCGATGAATCAGAAATGGCGGAGACGGACGACAGCGCAGATGGACGGCAAGGTCGATGGTAAGGTGAGGTGATTGGCGCAACTAAGCTTTGATCGAATTCGACTGAGGTGTGTGAAAGAGGCGCGTATTTAGGATTTATGTGTTTGAATTAGTAAATTATCCCCTACCAATTTTTTTGGTCGGCTAATGTCTGTATGGGAATTTAGATACCAAAACGACGTCGTTTTGGTATCAGCGACCAAATTATATTGGTCGCTGAAAGATCATACAGCTCCCGCCCAGATTTTATTCTCCTGCCCAGATTTTTGGGGACAAAAATTGTAATTTGGTCGCCAAAAATTATTTATTTGCAACAAAAAAAATTTGGTCGGTAATAGAAAAAAATTTTAGCTACGAAATTTTAATTTGGTCGGCAAATGTTATTTTTTTGCGACCAAAATTTTTTTGATCGGCAAAAGTGGTCGGCAAATGTGTAAATTCTTGTAGTGTTATATCTCGATCCATTTTATCTCCATTGATGATTTATTTCCATTTTATCTCCATTCATGAGTTATTTCTATTTTATTCAGACAATCAAACTGAGAGTACAACTCCGTGGGTCTCTAACCAATACCACCATCACACAAACACTTATATTTGCCATTTTACAAATAATTCGTCTATGGGAATCGGTACCCATGTATACTACTCATGGTTTTCGGGACTTGCACCATGGACACTCCGACCAACTTAATTCAATGGAGTACATCCCTTTTCCTCTCTCAAACATGGAGTACAACCTCTTTCTTCTCCCAACATCATACATTTACAATGTAATAAAGATGTGACAACACTCAATGCAAATGGATGAGAAATTAGTTTCAATTTACCTAATTCTCATGCAATTTATACAACAATCATAGCTATCCTCTACTGATAGCCCAAAACAAATATCTCTAATAAATAGAAAATTTCAATAACAATATATGTTATTTATCATTTCCAAGATGTGAGCGAATTAACATATCCAGCTCTACCATCATCATCAATATCCTCCATCACTATCATCAAGACGTGAGTAATATTACGACACCAATATCATCCTTCAATATTTTTCCAATACAAGTCAGATCCATGGTTTTAGAGCAAACCTTGTTTTCTTTCAAAATCGTTTTTGAGTAGAGAAAGACATCATTCCAATTACATAAAACCCAACATCATTTCCATTATCTTTACAACATTAACATTTGAGATTTCTAGGGCAAAATTCCCTTTTTCTTTACAAATCATTTCCAAACGTAAAAGTCCATCACTTCATCATAGGTCAACAATAAACACCTTTTTACAAGCATTTCCAACAAGCCATTTGAAAACTCATTTTTTAATTTCCAACCAAAACCCTAGATTTGTCCAAAATCTCCAAAAATGACAATATTGTTTTAGAAATATCAAATAACTAAGTTAGAACTCATAAGAAGGTATGGAGAATCCCTACCTCAAACTTAGAAGAGGAAGAAGGAAGAAAAATCCAAAAGTTGACGGTGACGAAACAACGATTTGCTCCAATCAAAACGAAGCCCTCGACAAGCTCTACACTTAATGTCAAAGGAGCAAGGTGAGGAGATGCTTCTAGGTGAGTAGATCTGAAGATCTTTGAGTGAAAAAGTGAGTTTAGAGAGAGAGAAAAGAGTGACTCACGACTTAGAGAGGGGAAAGAGAAGATAAAGTAAAGAAAAGGATAAGTGAGGGCCCTATTTATAGTGCTAAGTTAAAGTGAAATAAAGTCTCAAAGTCAACCCAAAAGAACAAGTCAAAATCCCCAAGAAGTAGGGTGCAAAACCGAACTAAAATTTGGAAAAAAAAACTCACAAGGGTCGACCCTTCCCCGACTGGTGTCGACCCTTCAGGAAGAATTGAAGAAAAACAAATGCTAGCAGCAAACAAGGTGTCGACCCTTGGACCCAAGGTGTCGGCACTAAATTTCAGCAACCAATACCTAGATTATGCTGTATGCAAGGGTCGACCTCCCAAACTGATATCGACCCTTGAAGCCAACAACAAAAGACAAGTGTTGACACCACCAAGGTTGGTGTCGGCCCTAAATTTCAGTAGCTATTCCAAGAACATAGCAACAAGATGGTGTCGACCCTTCCAACACTGGTGTCGACCCTTGGAGCTTAACAAAATAAAGTTAAGAGGGTAGTGTCGACCCCAACAAGGGCGGTGTCAACCCCCAAAGCCAAAACCAAATATGAAGAGAAAAGAATGACCATCATGAATATGGTTTCCCAAATTCAAAAGCAATAAATGTTCGAGTCTAAGCCTGGATCACTATAATTATGATTGAAGAATAAAAAATAATTACTCTTTTATTTCCTGTGTCTACTTCTATACCGATATATATAATATTTACAATTGTCCATCATTGATCAAATCACTTGAATAATTTTCATTGAATCATAAAGTTATATACATTAGTTTGAATCTAGACAAAGGAAATTGCATGCATTTTTAAAATAGAGATTTGTTTTGTATCTCAAAAATTTGCAGGTTATCTTTATACACTTTCATTTTATTTAAATTATATTTTATGAACTATAATATTTTACATGGTACTTTAATAACCAAGGTATGATCTCAAAATTCTAAATAAGAACTACTTTCGTTAGTTTTATTTTTTAAATTTGCTTTTTAGTTTTTAATTTTTCATATTTTCTCAATTTTTGTGATTAAAAATACTGGAATTTTTTCATATTTTATATTTAAATTATACTTTTACATGAAAATCTAATATCTAATAATCTAAATAGAATTAAAAGGTAAAATATTGGTAAAAAAAATTTATAAATTCAAACATGTATTGTTCTTTTATTATTATATTTTTGTTGTTCTTGTTCTTGTTCTTGTTCTTGTTCTTGTTCTTGTTGTTATCTAAAAGTAAAATAAAAAATAAAAGTGTTAAATTAAATGAATCTAAAATGAAAATAAAAGGGTTATTAAAAAAAACAGTGCCAAAGACAAAACAAGAACACCAAAAAATTCAAAACAAAAGTTTGAAAAAACAAACCAAACCAAACTAAACACTATGGTAGCGTTTGGTAACATTTACATTTTTAGTTTATGTTTACAAAAATTTTATAAACTGCTTTTTGTTTATTTTTAGGAAAACATAAACTACAAACTCGTTTGGTTTGAACAAAATGTTGAAAAATTTTAAGAACATAAACTAAAAAAATATGTTTTTTCAGGTCTAAAATACTTATATTTATTTTTGAAAAAAAAATATTTGAAAAAAAAAATTAATTGAAAAAAAAATTGTTAGCCAAAATTTTAAATTTTTGTTTAAAAACCAACAGAAACTCATTTTTTGAGTTTACAATTTTTCCTCCAATTTACAAATTGAGACAACCATTTATAAACAAAAAAAATATTAAACAAGTTTTTATGACAGTTTTTAAATTTTTTGTAAATATAAACTAAAAACTAAAAATGAAATGATTACCAAGCAGGCAATTCCAAAACATAAAGAAGAAAGAAAAAAAATAGAAAGCAAAGAAGAAGAAGGAGAGAGAGAGAGAGAGAGAGAGAGAGAGAGAAGTCGAATCCAAGGTTATTAAGATCGGGATCCTACAAAAGATCGTTTTGGGGGTCTGTTGAATCGGATTGTAGGATCGGATCAATGATCGTAAGATCCTACTAAAATGATAAAAAAAAAATACTATAATTTTTGTACGACTAAGTAATACTGTCAAAATTAGAGGTGAGCAGTGGATATATCGATCCACCCAAATCGACCGAACTGAACCAATCCGCCACATTTTGGACGAATGCGTAATGACGAGCAAACGGTTGCGGAATGATTTTTTTCAATTCGCCTAGTTTTGGACGGATGGCGGATTTAAGGTTCATTTGGCTGCAACCGAACCGCCAAACCACGAGCACCCCTAATAATTTGTAAGATTTTGTGTTTTCAATTGAAAAAAAGTTTAAATATTCTGTTTAATATATTCTGTTGAAAAAGAGTTTTCTACTTGAATATATTTTTTGAATTGAAAAAAATAAATGTATTATTTATCTATATTTTTTGGTTTTTAAAGCTAACTCTAAAAATAATAAATAAAAAAGATGATATATGTTATTTGGTTTTTGTTTTCAAAAACAAATATAGATGAACAATACAGATGCATACAATCTCTACGACTGCTCTGTTCATAGTTTTAGTGGTTTGAATTGTTTTTATATTTTAAGAACCACATATTGTAATATTTTATGTAGATGAGGCATGTTGTGATTGTAATATGTGAATGAAGAATGCAGTGATTGTAATATTCTAAAGTTTCAAACTTTGTTTCTTTAGATAAGGCATGCAGTAATTGTAATACTCTTTTAAGTCATTGACTGTAAAAAATTATTATTTTTTTTTTAGGAAGTGCACAAGTTGAATTATGTTGAAAATTTATAAAATTTTAAAGCACCAAACCCAATTCGCATCCATCCGTCAATCCGCTCAATCCACATCCGAAGGATTGACAAACGGATGCGGATTGATTTTCTCCAATCTACTAATCTGGCAGACAAATGGCGGATTGGAGGTTTCATGGCCGCAACCAACCCGCACCCACCCCTAATCAAAATGTATATAGAATGACCCCTCAAAAAAAGAAATATAACAATTCAAAGTAGCATTCAAACATTTTTTTTCAGCAAAGAATTGGTATAGAGTTGTGCTGAACAAAATTTGTGGTTCAAATTAAAATAATTTTTTTTCAACAAAGTTTAGGGAAAAAGAACCAAAGAAGAACAGCAGCAGGAGCAAAGAATAACAAAGAAAAATGAAGAAGAAAAAGGTAGGGAAAAAAATAGAAGAAAAAGTGATTCAAAATTCTTGTCAAATGTTTCAATCAAAGTTCTGGTTTTCAATCTCTTATATATTTTCTTTGATCAGGAACAGAAATAGAACAGACAAAAAAATATATAGAGAATAACAATCGAACTACAAAACAGAGATGAGAGAAGAGGAGGAACAAAGAAGTCAAGAGAAGAAAAATGGTGATTCAAACTACAGAGAAGAATCTAACACATAGAAGAAGAAGAAGAAGAAGAAGAGCAATGAAGAAGAAGAAAAGTAGCGAAGAAAAAGAAAAAGACATTACAACCTATTTGACATTGTAGCCAATGAAGTTAGTATCTTTCTTTCTTCATCTCTCTTTATTTTCTTGCTTTTCTCTTTTAAGCAGCTAGTGTATCCAACCATCCACTTGTGTAACTCATATTAAATTCCATGTATCTCTACTGAAGATTCTTATGCCTATGGATAAATTAGTGGCATGGTCATCAACATGACATGTGACATAAATGCATGGGAATAGGACCATCTCTTGTTGTTATTGTGGATGTAATGGTGCATACCCTTTCGGATATTGATTTTGTATATTCATTGGTTGTTTTGAATCATTAATTAATCCCGTATTTCGAGTGTGATATACAATGTTCTAAAATCTGGATAATTATGCATTAATATCGAACAGTGACGTTATAATTGCATCATAAATATGTTGATAATTATGCATTAATAAATTAGAGCTATTAAATTACAAAAATATATACTTATATTATCAATTTATTTGTAATTTAAGATTTTGAATAATATGCATTGTTATTTTATAGAAAGTTGTAATGATTTTTAATAAAGTTGGAACAATAATAAACAATATATACCTTTATAGATGTAGTAAGTGCAGTGTGTAGTTCAATGGTCTTGAGCTAAGCCTTTCCCAACAGAACTAGAAATTCACGTCTCTAACACGACAAAAATTTTAAGTAAATGCATTGTGAACGGCCACTGGTTCTTATGGTTAACTGATTGCAGGTTCAAACGGTTTATCTAAGAATCACTGGTTCTTGAAAATGTCCAGTTCTAATGGCCTATTTGAACCGGAGCTTAGACTAGTCAACGGTCTAACCGGCCGGTACAATCCAGTCCAGTTTCAAAGACATTCGTGATGTGTATATGTTCCTAAGACTTTTCAAAATATCTTTTGCTTCCTCTGTTTTGAATGTGCATTCATAAATGATAATTGTATTAT
Source organism: Camellia lanceoleosa (assembly GCA_025200525.1). Taxonomy (NCBI): domain Eukaryota; kingdom Viridiplantae; phylum Streptophyta; class Magnoliopsida; order Ericales; family Theaceae; genus Camellia; species Camellia lanceoleosa. The sequence continues at coordinate 108,137,392 of CM045769.1, forward strand.
TCCACTTTTAAAGTCCTTAAGGAGGGGGCATATTTGTGCAAATTTCTTTTCCAAAAGTCCATATTGGGATCAATATGGTTAGGTTTCTATTTTCAAATCCATGCAAATTTGGTGTATTCTTTTATCTTTTAAATACTTGTCATTTCTACACCTCTTTTCTTGCATTTCTCCTTTATGCAGTTAGTTGACACTCCCATGGAATCACATGATTTCTTCATGATCAACCCTCAAACCGAGACATAAACAAACAACCCATTGTCAGACCCTCCTACTTTGGATGAAGAGTGTGAATCAATGGATTCTACAAACTCCAACGACAGGGAACAACCTGTCCTGCAAAAGCCCGATAGTTCTCAATACTGTTACCCTGTTATGTTTCCTACTTATATCACTCAATTCTTACCATTTTCGATTCCATTTTGGGCTGGAGTGTAACACCCACAAATAAACCCAACATGTATATTGCATCAAGCCACTTTCATTAAATTAAATATAACCATTCTCCAAACCTTTACATCATAAATCTCCAAGATTTATACAAAAGTTCCACATGCGGATATACATTCAATGATAAACAGAACACCTGAATCAATAGCATGTGAAGCATCTAGTCTCAAAACAAATAAATGCCCTTAAGGGCTTACATCTTCCAAGGCAATAGCCCTTGGCTTACAAAAATTCACAACAAAAATGGGAGCAATTTACTCTTCACCAAAACGTATCCATGCCCTCAGTTTGGCAGGATCACCACATCTTTACCTACACCAAAGTCCCATAGGGGTGAGCATAAAGCCCAGTAGAGAATTCTTACAAAGTATATACAGTTATGCAAATTCTCAATGAATAATGAAAATGTCAATGCCATGCCATGCCCTTTTAAAGAAATTTCATTTCACGCTCTTCTGAAGATCACCATTTTTAAATAAAAGTTTGCAATCTCAACAAATTTCAAAAGTTCCAATTTTAATCAATAGAGGCGGTAAATACGACTGAGGTAATCCCTAGGTTGATGTCTGCAAGTAGGCTCAACAAGCACTACCAATAACCCCACTTTATCGGTTGCTAACCGGAAGGGAAATAGTACCTCCTCCGCGCGTGTTTTCGGTCTTTCACCCTGGACACTCAAGCCAACTTATCAATATCATCTATACCTCCTAACCGAACTTACCAATGTATTTACCCCTTAAACATTTATGTTGTTCTCATTACAATATATATTCCTTTCATGAAGTGAATGTTTCCAAACTAAATTCACAATGCATAAATAATTAATTGAATGAGTATGCGATGCAAAGGATTCTCCATGTCTCATAGTATTTCTCTAATTTCATGTATCTTTATAATAATATCAAGCAATCACATTTCCCATTTCTTGTCTCTAATATTATTTTGCAAAATGACCATATGCACAATTAATGCCAATAACACATAGCAATAATTTTTCATCATACACAGTCCTTAGCATTTTAGTCTCTTCAAGACTAAATGAAATTTTCCAAATATCAATTTCCAAGATTTCAATTCCATAATCCTTAGTTCTCAACAATTTGTCATTTTCACCACTAAACATGTTCATGCATTCAACATTAGTCTTCAATAAAGCCCCAACCCTCATGTATCAAGAAAGTGATCCTCTTTGCAAATCATATTATAAAATCTACATTCATTAACTCATTTAACACAAGACAAGGAAGAGAACCCATAGGTTCCTCCACATTTTTCCAAAAATCCCCAAAATTTCTAGGGTTTTCATCAAAAACCCAACATTTTCCCATTTCATGGTGAAACCAAACCAAAATCATATTTTCTTGAGTTTTATAAAAAGAACATTCTCATGGATAGAAAAAAGGAGTGAGATCAAAACACATTTCTTCAAAACTTTCTCTACATTTGGAGCAAAATCAAAACCAATACAATAACTTCAAGAAAACTTTTGAATCATCATTAATATAGCAAAACATGTATATATAACTCAAGAAATCCCAAGCTTAAGATTTTGGAGGAGATGGAGAGAAGAAACCCTAGAACCAAAAGATGAGAGACCTTTGACTTCCACCACCCAAATGAAGCTCTAGCTCTTTATCTTCAAGATTAGTGAGAGATGATGATGATCTAGATCCAAAGGATTGCAAGAATCAAGGAGTTTAGTGTTTTATGAAGGTTTTCTAGAGAGAAGAGAGAGCAAAGATGACCTTTAGAGTGAGAGAAAGGAGCCCCAAAATGAGATATAACTCTGCCAAAAGAGCAAAAAAAAATAGAGATTCAGACTCAAGCCCGTCCCGCACGTACGGCACATACCCTGTACGTGCGGAGCCTCTCTCCCACACATATGGCCCTCAACCCCCCACGTACGATGGTCTTTCCGCACCTCAGCCCGCACGTGCCTTTTAGGCAGTGTGCAACCCTTCAAAGTTGAACCTTCCCCACACGTGCGGCCCTAGCCCAGCAGCCTAGAATTTTTCTGCTCCACCACCGGGCACTTCGGACTAGGTCGCGCGCCCCCGAAACAAAAGAAAGGCCAACTCGAAATAAACAAGGATGAGAATTAGAGAAAAGATGTTCGGACACAACAATTCCAATGAAAACGAAAATGAAAGGACGTAAAGCAAAACTGGTCATCACATAGAGGGCATAGTACAGAGGCGGCTAAAACAGAGGAGACACACGAAGTGCTTAAGTCCACAGCAGTACATTCAAAGAGCTCAATTAATGTTGATGAGCTGGTTGGAATGTCAAAACTCAGCATCGGGGAATCCCTTGGGGATGCGGGCCCCTCCCCTCTCTCGTTGAAACTGTTTAAAGGTTCATCTAGTAGGCAGTCGACTTTCCAGGCTAATCCTGGCTCGGGGAGCTCACGTGTTAACTTGAGCAGCAATCCAATCCATGCAGTTTAGAACTCTGTCCCGAGATTACGGGGTGCTACATGCTGACAGGATCTAGAGACACTTGTTAATACAAGACAATAATGTGCAGTCTAGTTTGAATTCAGTGATAGTTGTCTTTGTTGGATAACCTTTAATAAGTTTTTTATTTCTAGGAATTGTTAACTTAAAAGTCATTTCTAACCTTGTAGGATTTATATCAACTTGTGTCACAATTTCTTGAACTTTAAGCAATTTTGTGTCAAGTTCTTTTGATCATCCTAAGTTTATTTGCTATGGTATATTAACTTAGAGATGTCCTCTAATGTTCTGTTGTCAGTCTAACTTAGGGCTGCAAATGAACAGAGTCATTCGTGAACAAGCTCGAACTCAGCTCGATAAGAGTTCGTTCGAATTTGGTTCGTTAAATTTTTTTGCGATCGAGCTCGAGCTTGTTAAATTTTTAATAAACAAGCCCGAACATTCTAAAGCTCAGTTCGTAAGCTCGGCTCATTTAATATTTAATTATATATTAAATAATGTAAAAATATGTATAAGAAAAAAGATAAATATGCTATTTATATATTTAAAAAATACAAATGTAAATAATAGTTAACTATAGATAGTACATTTATATAACAGTGGTAGTAGATATTATTTTGATAAAATATTAACCTTTTTTTTAAATGTTTATATATATTGTATATATAATTGTATAATCAAAATTTTAATTGTAACTTAAGTCTCATACTCAAGTATGAATTTATAAATTTTTTGGCTCATTAAAACTCGTGAATAGGCTCGAGCTCAAGGCAAACCTAAGCCAACTCAACTCAAGCTCAGTTCGCTAAATTTTTATTGAGTTTGGGTTCAAGCTCGTTAAAATTTTAATAAACAAGCCCAAACATGCTTAAACTTCGCTCAGCTCGGCTCATCTCGTTTGCAACCCTAGTTTAACTAGAAAATGAGATACAATATGGAATTGGGTATTTGTTACAATTGCTTGAACTTTTTAGGGAGTCCTTTTGATCTTTCTAAGTTGATTTTGTGTGTTACATCAACCTAGAAATGTCCTATAATGTTTTGTTGTCATTTTAACTAGAAAAATGAGGTATGGTCTAGAATTGGGTATTGGTTATAAGAAAACCAGGCTCCTGTAAGCTTTTGCAATTATGCTGTTAGATGGAAAATTGTTATTAGTAGTGTGTTTGGGTACTGGGAAAATTTGAAAGAAATGTTGATCCTTTTCTAATGGGCTTCCTTCTGCATGTTGGTTTCATGTGTTTGAAAGGAAAGAATGAAGAATCCTTTTCAACTGTTTGTAGTTGCTATTTTACAATCATAAGCACTGGAACACGAGTAACTATTCTGTGTTTTGTGCCCATTTAATAATAGGGGTTGTGTTTAAATGATCTGAAACATATGATTAATAGTGGGCACAAAACAACAACAATGATTGGTAGCCTAAATGGCTTGAATGTATCAAAGCATTTGGGCCACACAAATTCGAGTTACAAAGCATTTTTCCACAAAACAATACGAGAACGTGAGTTTCATTCCGTGTCTTAAATTGCCATATTTTTAATAGGGAAAAATCATCAATCAAACTTGCGAATGTCATTCAAAGCTTGTACTGATCGACAGATGAGTGTCACCATCAGAATCATTATCATCAGATTATCCAATAAGATTTGAAGAGTTTCTTAGGTTGCTAAATGACTTAAGACACTACAGGACTTGGACCTAAGATTTTGCATTATGGTTTTGCCTGATCTGTCAAAAAAAAACTTGCTGGGCTTAATCTGCAAACAGGCTTGGACATTATTTTTGTAGCCCAGCTTGTCCCGACCCAGGCGGATGCTAAATCTTAATTAGGCATTCAATACTTCTCGATAAGCTCGAATCCAAATCGTAATTAGGCGTTCAATACTTCTCGATAAGCACGAATCCAAATCTTAATTAGGCGTTCAATACTTCTCGATAAGCTCAAATCCAAATCTTAATTGGGCGTTCAATACTTCTTAATTAGGCGTTCAATACTTCTTGATAAGCTTGAATCCAAATCTTAATTAGGCATTCAATACTTCTTAATTAGGCGTTCAATACTTCTCGATAAGCTCAAATCCAAATCTTAATTAGGCATTCAATACTTCTCGATAAGCTCGAATCCAAATCTTAATTAGGTGTTCAATACTTCTCAACAAGATCAAATCCAAATCTTAATTAGGCGTTCAATACTTCTTAATTAGGCATTCAATACTTCTCGTTAAGCTCGAATCCAAATCTCCCTTTAGAAATCCATAATTACACTTAAGGCTGTCAATGGATCAGATTTAATCTGAATCTGATCTGAAAAACTGAATCCATTTACAAAATATTCGATTCAGCAATCTGATAACCTGAATCCATTTAATCCATTTGTTAAACGGATTGAATATGCAAAAATCTGATCTAATCCGATTATTCTCAATTTAAATGAAGAAAACACAAAATGAAAAATAAAAATAAAAAAATCAAACTATATAAAATTATAGCTCAATAAATTAATAAATGGATCAGATTCGGATTTTGACAAATCTGATCTGAATCCGATCTATTTACTGGCCTAATTACATCATTCAAATTCATATGCTGATCTACACACTTGTTCTCTATGTAAATAATTTTATGGTGTTATGCATATAACAACCTTCATAATCCAAAATCGTGAACTATCATGATTTTCACAAATAATAACATAATGTGAAAAATAAATAACATACTCGAATCAGTTATGCGAAACCTTGGAGTGACCCAAAATTGATTGAACATAAACCTAATAATAATATTAGTAGAAAAGGATTTCTCTCTCTTGACCATCTTTAGAATACATTGAATTCAGAATTAATTTGATGAGTAGTCTGAATGTCCTTTTATAGGTAGAGAGAGGACCAGTTTCCTTATTCAACAATGATTTCACTTTCCCATCAAAGTAGGATACTTGAAAAACACTCTTCTTTATTTACCAATTAATTGTTGCAAAAAATATGGAATCATAATCCTACGAAATCTCTAATTCATATTACCATATCATTTGGGTCAACATAATGACTAAATAATTAATTTAGTCTTACATTCTCCCACTTGGCCCATATGATAACTTACGTCAAGATTTAACAAGGTTAACATTAGGCGCGCAATAAACCATATTCAATATTACCTTTAATTTGGTGATCATCATAATGCTATAATTAAATAGTTCACTAATATGAGTCATGGCAATTCTACACCAATATTGCGATATAGTCTCTTCCATGTACTACAACACTAGCAACTAGTTTAACATAGTCCTTTAAGTAAAGAGTATAAAGAGGTCCAACGATAATGACTTTTATGAAAGAGTATTCCTGTTGTCATTCATTCCTTCCTATATATGTACGTACTCATTTCATAACAGGAAATATATCAGAAACACAATTAATGAGATCACAATGTGTCAAATAACACAATCAATCATAAACAACTGTTATGGATTACATTCAATACCCAATTGTCAAGTTTCTTAATTATCTTTAAGAGTAATCCCTTCATCAATAGATCCACACTTAAAAGTTATATACTTATGTGTTTTATTGACACTCTCTGTTTCTAAAATTCTTCTTCAACGACAAAGTATTTCAATTCTATGTGTTTAGCATCATTAGAATACTTGTCAGTCTAAGAAAATAAAACAATTGCGAAATTATCACAATAAATTCTCTACTACTTGGCAACAAAAGTTGACAATCCCAAGTCTTGAGATAAAATTTCGCAATAACAATTCATGAATTGTGGTCTCAAAGCACACCACAAATTTAACTTTTATAGGGGATACTAATGATAGTTCATTTTACACTTTTCTTAATATTGCTCCTCCACATAATAGAAATAAAGAACCAAAAGCGAATTTTCTACTATCAATATATCATCTAAAGTCTAAATCTAAGTAACCAATCAATTCAAGATTATCAGACTTCATAAATATGAGTAAGTAATCTTTTATTCCTTATGATTACCTTATCACTTCCTTATTTGAGCATTAAATTGCATACAATAAATGTATAAATAAATAAATAAAAAAAAGCATTTCTATTGTAATTGATTTTATAAATATTTGCATAAGACTGGATTTATTTCCTTTTGGAACATGGATAACTTTATGTGAATATTCTCTCATTATAAATCTCTATAGAACTTTTAATATATACCTTCTAAGACAATCTCGACAATTCATGTGATTCATTTAAAAATATTTCAATTTCTATCACATAGGTTGTCTTACTAATATATTTTATTTCAAAGTTCATAAAAAGAAATTTCTTAACTCGTGCAATAAATCACGTAAATTATTGACAAGCAAAATATCATCAACATACAAAATCGTAAATATAAACTCGCTCCCACTGATCTATGGATATGTACACTAATCAAAAATATTTTCTTTAAATCCAAAAGAAAAATAGTATCATAAAACTTGAGATACAATTTTTAGAAAGATTGTTTAAGTCCACAAATTGATTTCTTAAGTTTGCAAGTCATATTTTCATTTTCCTTAGTAGAGAAACCTTTGAGTTGATTTACACAAAATTCTTCATCTAAACTCTCTTTTAGAAAATTAATTTTCACATATATTCAACTCAATATCATAATGAGTTACTAATGCCATAATGATTCTAAATTAGCCCCTTAAGATACAAATGAAAAAAGAATATCATATTGTAATCAATGTCTAGTTTATGAGCAAAATCTTTGGCCACATATCTAGAATTATATCATTTATATTACCCTTAGAACAATAAATGTTTTTGAATCCTTAGGCAATTCAATGAAATTCCAAATTTCATTCTGGTCCATTGATTTCAACTCATCATTCATGACATCAATTCATTTAGTAGAATCAACACTTTCTATGACTTGTGACAATAAAACGGAGTCTTTACTTATCCCAATATTATAATAACATTGTTATCGATATACCACATTGTCACGCCCCACTTTTTATTACTCGGATTACTATTACCAAGCCATTATTATAAATTCAATTTCAGAGTTAGCATTCAGAAGCTCATTATATTTACAAGGAATACATAAGTATGAAATCTCTTATTTGGATATAAAATGAATGCAACATGAGATTACACTAAAATAAATTGCCTGTAGGCTTACATCATTTAAATCGAGTGGAAGGGTTTAACCCTTTTACATCAATGGCATACTGCCTACACATAAAAAGGCCCCATGGCCAACAAATAAGAAAGATCCATGACCTTGTAGCACATCTCGATATCTACCTGAAAAAAAAGATTAGCAACGTGGGATGAACATATAGTCCAGTAGGGATCTCAACATGATTCTCAACAATAACAACTGACAGATAGCTATGATCATGAATGCTAATCTTACACCATATAAATAATGTGACGTTTTATAATCAAAGTATAGTTACATAATACTTTTCTCAAAAAAAAAAACATTCAGTTTATACAACAAAACCAAGTTTCGCTTTCCTTACCCATTTCCCTTTTAGACAATTATGATTCGATAAAAATATTTTCCATTTGCGATAAAACACCACATAACATCCACTTTATTTCCAAAAAAAAACACGTTTATCAAATCCATTTCCTTCACGTTATTCATAGCCCAAATATAAACACGATTCGTCTCAATGGGTTCGTCACATTTCACAACTTGGAGTCAAAATTCAAGGAATACCTTCAATATAATGACTTATGGTGGAAACTACTTCAACCACTCACCAGCACACCCAAGTTTACATGAATACAATTACTCAACATATAGACAATTCAACCTTACAAAATCATACTCATCTTAATGCAAGACACACACAATCAAACCGCACACAAAATAAATAACCTCTGCTCTACCTGCCTAAAGCACGATAAGCCAAATGATGAATCTCTCCACAATAACATGCCAATTTACCAAACACCAGCTAGAAGGGAATGGTACCTCTGCTCCATTTTTCCAAGCGCTAGCTGGAAGGGAACGGTACCTCTGATTCTCAGCGCAGCCAATTCTTCAGGCGCTAGCTGAAAGGTAATCATATCTCTGATTCTCAACGCAACACACACTTTTCAGCCATCACTTCAAACCACGTTCATAATAACAAAAGTGTACTACAGACACATAAACATTTCAACATTCACAATGTCATCCTCTACCGATGACCAAGGACAAAACCTCTAAGCAATATATATTAAACACATAATACCATTAACCACTTCTCATGAATCTTTGAGTCTAATTACACAATAATAAAATAAAATATATTTGTGATCAATCTCAAGTAAATTTCCAAAATTTACACAATGTTATTCCTCCATTCTTCCATTTCAAAATCAATTACCTTATTCCTCCACATTAATGTTCTCCACCCTTTGCCTTAATCCATTTATTTCATTACACCAAAACTTAACTAACTAACTTTTCTTCATTTAAAAAAGGGATTTCAATCATGGCTAACAAAGTTATAATTTACACAATTTCTATTTAACGGTAGTGCACCCAAAGATATTCTAATCTCATGATTAAAATTCCCAATTTAACAAATAACAAGAACATCAATTTATCGTGTTTAAATATAATCAATCCAACACAAGTCAACATTTCAATCCATAAAATCCAATTTATTCTTAATTCAATTTCCAAATCATTAGTCACATTTCTTAAACTCATGACGTCATTATTCTACAATGTTAACCCCTTTTTTATCTAATAGGCATTACTACAAAATTTAGGGCTTTGTCTCTGTAATAACCCTGACCCATAATTAGCTATTAATCGGTAATTAAGAATGCTAATGAGTGGATTAAAATGAATTGTGGAATTAATATGTAATTTGCACGATAATTGGCTTCTATCTGCTACTTATAGCAATATCTGTTTGAAATTTTGCTTTAATATGTTAATTGGAATTTTTAGAACACCATGGCAAATTTTATAAAAAACTGATTCAGTTTAGTATAATCGCATGTGATTAAATTAAGCCTTAATTGGAACTATTTTTGAATAATTGAATTTTGCGCTAATCTTGAATAAATTAAGGTTACTTGTGTTGAATTAAATAATGCATGATTGGTACCTAATCTAGTCCTATTATTGACCCAAGATAAGAATTAGTGTATTATTGGGTTGAGGCATTGGTGGTGTTAGGTGTAGGGAATCAAAACTTGTGTGTGTGTGTGTTGGAAGTGTGCATGTGTGTGCACGTGTATGAGCTCAATGTGAGGGTGTGTGAGTTGTGTATATTCTGATGAAAGCTGGGGGAGAGTTGTATCACTCCATCACTCTTGAGGTCCTAGCGTAGAGAGTGAGAGAGAGAGAGAGAGCTCAAGTGAGGAAGAAGAAGAGAGCTAGGAAGATCACCCCTTGTTGTGTGAAATCAAGCTCTAGGTAAGAGTTTAAGCTCATTTTCTATAACCATTCCCCCATGCATCATGTTTTCAACTCACTTGTGGATCATTTACATGAGATTAGAATGAGAAATGGGTCTCTGGGCTTGTAAATTAATTGCATGTGTATTCATGGTAGGACATCTCCGATTTTACTTTCTTCAGTTTGAGTTTGAAATCCTTGCATGCATGTGAGTTTTAAGCATGCTCATAGTTGTGAATCCATGAATTTGTTGTTCATCATTTGCATGTTTTGAGAAAAATCAAGAACATGGTTTGAAAACCCTCCATGCATGAGCTTTTGAGTTTAAATTTGCTACATCCATGAGTTTTTGAATAAAAGATGTTTCAAGGGTCTTGTATTGAGGTTTTCTAAAGCTATTTTTGTGTATTTGATCAAATCATGCAAGACCCCAAGGTTTGGAGGTGGTTTGGAAGCCATTTTTGCTAAGCTTTCTGCAATTTCTGATTGGCTCAAGCGAAGAAGTGGTGGCTCGAGCCAACATTTCGAGCTCTCAGAATTTTGCACTCTGCCAAAGGCTGGCTCGAGCGAAAAAGTCTTGGCTCGAGCGAACTCTGTTTTTGCCTTCTGCTGGCTCTAGCCAAGAAAAGCCGGTTCTAGCCACCATCCTATTTTCAGCATGTTTTCAAAAGATGTTTTAAGCACATATCTTCACGCCCATCTCTTTATGGGCATTCTTAGGCATGATTTATGAGCCGTTAAAGATTAATAAGCTAAGAAATAACATAAGTAAGTGAATTAGGAAATATGTGTAGCATCCGAGTATATGGGCATTATGAACAAGTTATGTAGCATGGAATGAATGGGAAATTAAAGTGAGAAAGCTAAGCCATGTATGACCACATGAACGAGTAATAATGAGACATATTTTGTGCTATGTATTTTGTGATTGTAGGTCAAGACTCGAGGATTGATTAACTATTTACGGGAACCACTGTGAGTAACGTTATCGTAAAGATACGTTTATATGAAATTATGTTCCAAACGAGATATGATATGTTATGTTTTCTGAAATGATATATGTTTCTGTGAACGAACATTCTAAGTTTGAAATCTATTATGGCATCCATAGATAGTCCCAAGTCATAGGGGACGGCATGAAAATGCGGGTCCATGACATTTACGAGATCTCGTTAGCCACTTCATTGTGGTGATATGTGTTTAATCGGTGTCCGGGACCGGTTACTCTAGTCGGAAGATGTTATGTGATATGTTCGATATGTTCTATGGGATATGCCATTATTATGTTCTGATATGACTATGATTATGCTATGATCGGTTTTATACGTATAAAATGTTCGGAATTCGTTCACTAACCCCTTTACCTTAATGTTATTCACTGGGCTTTAGCTCACTGTTTGTATATATATGTATATAGGTGAGCATTTTGGAGTTTGAGCCCGAAGGCTTTTGCCTGGAGTTTTGTTCTATTGTCAGCCAGCCTTTGTACCTCACGTGGAGGTTCCCGAAGTGTCTTGGGTTCAAGTGTTGATTAATTCTGTTTATGCATGGGACTTTATTTTAATTATGTTGTCTGTACGGAAGATACTGTAATGTGTGTGGTATAATATAATGTATGGTTGACTTATGGTTATGCATATTAAGTTTTTAAAATATTCTGTTTCATGTAAGTCAACACAACTCATTGGACATTTATATTTATGTTATTGCTTCCGCAACCCCTTATTATATGTTGATCTGTTCAGAGGCCTTCGGTAATCCAAGGATTACTAGCCGGTTACGATGCTAAACCTATAGGGGCGGGTTTGGGTCGTGACAGTCTCTCTAATCATGAACATATTAAATCACACTCCAAATTTAAACCAACAACAACCCATCTCATGAAATTTCAATCTCTACACCCATATCTTATACCCTCTATCATGATTTTCGAAAATATTCCATACCACATGGTTTTTATGCAATAGAGTATACCACATGTCTATCTATAGGGGAAGCATTGAAGAAAATCAAGGAAATGCCTACCTCAAGAGAGAAGAGGAGAAAAAGCTCAAAAATCAACTTCGCCGGAATACGATCTTTATAGCGACCCCGGTCTTTTCCCATTTGGTTGTTGTATCCGGACTTAAGTTTCGTGGATCCTATCATTGTATAATTGTTGTTGTCGTCTCTTATCTTCTCTTTTTGAGTTATAGGATGTGTTGGGCAGGTTTGTTACAGGTTGGTTGGGTTTGGAAACCAAGTGTTGCTGTCCAGAATTTTGTGTCTTCGCTCGAGCGAGGAGTTGGTCACTCGAGCGAGCAATTGCGTCTAGTATAGACCTGAGAGCTGTATTTGTTGGCTCGAGCGAGCTTTTTCTCGCTCGAGCGAGTTTCGAGTCCTTCGCTCGAGCAAGAATTCTGTCACTCGAGCGTGCTTCTGGGTTGCAGACCTGAAGCATCGTATTGTTGGCTTTCGCTCGAGCGAGTATTCTTTGTGTCTGGTCGCTCGAGCGACCACTTTTTCGCTCGAGCGAGCCTGTTTTATTTAAATAGGCAGCAGCGGTTTTTAAAATACTTTTTCAGCATCTTTTTGATTTCAGAACCCTAGGGCCGTTTTCTCTCTCCTTCCACTCACCTTGTCTCTTAGGTTTCATCTACTTTTAGGGTGTTTCTACCCTAGATCCTTTATTAAAAAGATAGAGTGAGTCGAGGGCTTCCTTTTAATCTGAACAATCTTGGGTTTGGAGCACTTTGGATTTTCAGCATCTTCTCTATTCGAGTTCTTCGCTTCGAGGTAGGGATTTCCTACTCCATATTATAAGTTTTGTTCTAAGCTTTGGTAGTTTGATATGTTGGGGGTTATTTGGTAATTTTGGAAAAACCCTAGTTGTGTAATAAATTAATTTGTGTAATTAATTTAAGGAAAATTGGGAAATTTAGTTGACTTCATGGAATTGGGGAATTATAAGCTTAAATGGTGTAGTTGGATAGTTTAATCACTCGCCTATTGAAATGTTGAGATTATAATTGTTAATACATTTATTTCATGTTTAGAAATAACTGTTTTGGACTATTGGTGGAGGATAGTCATGATTGTTGTAGACATTGCATGTGGATTAGGGAAAACTGAAACTAATCACATTGGTTAAGTCATTGATTTTGACTGTTGAATTAATACAGAAAATACGTGTATTGATTGTGTGTTGTATATGACAAGTGTTTAATACATTGTATGTGCATTTGTTTGGGAGGAGATAGGGGATGTACTCCACGGTTTAGGGAAAGATAGGGGATGGACCTCTAAACCGGATTTTGTTTGGGAGGAGATAGGGGATGGACTCCATTAGCACCACTATATGTGTGCTTACTGATTTATGGAAGTGTTTTTATATGTTGTTGATCTGACACTAAAATGTGTATCAATCGGGAAGTATGGAAGTGTTTTGGTATGAGCCTTAGTCTCATTTGTTTTGTTGATATTGGACGGAATGTTAATGTGATATTTAGTTCACTGTTATAGTTGGCCAGGTTCTGAGCCATCATGATATAAATGGAAAGTCAAATAAATATTGGAAAGTGAAACGTGTCATAGACATTAATGTCATGAAACTGTATGTTGGTGAAGTAAATAGTTGTGTTAACCATCTATTGAATGCTATTGCTTTATTCAATGCTTATATTTGGTTTAGTATATTTCTACTGGGCTGTGGCTCACCCTATATGGGAACATCATTTTCAGGTCCAGGTGATGTGCTACCTCCAAGGACTTAGCTTGGATGGATTTGGAGTTGAAGACTCTGTTTAGATTAGTTGTTTATTTTGTTTTATTTTGATGTTACATGTAAACTCAAGCCTAGGGCTTAATGTGTAAATGAGTTAGTACTCATACTTTTGTGTCCAAGTGGTGGCTTGGAAAGATGTAAGCCCGTAGGGCATTTACTTTCATTATTACATGTGATGTCTTTTATTATGGTTACTCTGATGAATGAAATAATGTTTTATTTTCTTATAACGTTGCATGTTAATAATATATATTATGGGTTTAATTTTGAAGGCGTTACAACTTGGTATCAGAGCGTACCGGGTTCGAATACCTTGGGTATGTGGGAAGTGATTAGTATAACATTGGGTTCGTCTCGCTTGATAGAGACTTAGATGTACTGTTATATGCTTATATGATAACATGTTTATGTGATTATGTGGGTATGGAATGTAGTTTCTAAGATGTTGATTGGACCCTTGAGTTTCTGAAAGTCTTGTTGGAAAGGCACTTGATCAATGTTGTTTCCAACCGGAACTTTAGTGATGCCTCGGGACTATCATTATCCATGAATGAAATTCGTAGGTGCTTATGTGATTATGTGCTTACGTGGAGTGACTTATTGTTGTCCAATGCATTAGGACGCAAGTGTTATAGTTTTGGCACACTTATTAATGTGCTAACGTCTTTGTTACCTTTATTAGGATGTCAGGACGAGGACGAGGACGAGGACGTGGTAGGCGTGGTGGGCAGGAGATGCCTATCTGGGATGAGATGCAGCGATCTGAGGAGGGAGTTGGCCAGGCCAATGTGGCCGAGCCGGTAGGACAGCAGGCTATGGGTGCTTTGGCCCGAGAGATAGCAGGGGCATTCAGGGAGTCAGTAGGCATTCTCAGAGCTAAGAATCAGGCTCAGGTTCATGTTGCAGATGCAGGGCCTTCTTTTCTGAAGAGGGAGTTCTTCCGGTCTAACCCGGACAAATTTTTGGGTGATCCTAAAGAGCCACTTAAGGCAGATGAATGGCTCGAACAGACAACGAAGATGTTTGAGATGCTAGGCATCGAAGACGAGGTACTGAAGGTGACCTTGGCATCTTTCCAGTTAAAGGGGGATGCGGGTCAGTGGTGGAAGTTCACTAAGAGTCGTATAGGAGGGACTTTGAAGGCCTTTGTTGACGTTTTCCAGGAGAAGTTCCTGTCCTCAGCTGTTAAGGAAAGGTTGAAAGAGCGGTTCTGCCAGCTTAAGCAGAACAGTTCTTCTGTGGCCGAGTTTGAGGCCGCATTTACTAGCTTGTCGAGTTGGTGGCGTCGAGGAACGCCGTTGTATTGAGTTCGAGAAGAAGTTGGTATGACCTCAAGTTGAGAGTTAAGGAACTATGATTCGAGATTATGGGCGTCTGGTTGATGTTGCACCCATCTCCGAGATCATGATCAGGAGGAGGAGGAAGAGGCGAAAAGGCTCCAAAAGAGTCGGGATGGACAGTGATGGCGAGGAGCGAAGGGTTTTAACCCTCAGCAGTCTCAGGGTAGTTTTTCTAGATCGACTTTTCCTGAGCCAAGTGCTAGTTCTGGGAAAGGCAGCCAGGGAGACATTACCTGTTTCAAGTGTGGTCAATTTGGACCACAAGTCTCGGCTTACTGCGAAGGGAGGTGGACGAAGCGGCGTCATCTTTGGCTCGATCTCAGAGCCAGAGTCAGGGTAGAGGCCAGCCGCTCTCGTGTTATCAGTGTGGTCAGGCAGGGCACATGAAGAGGTATTGCCCGCAGTTGAGTGGCACATCTGGTGCATCTGGTTTAAGCAGACTCGAGTTATCGGCCAGCTCGATCAATTCGAGCCGAAAGGCCAATCGAGGGGCTTCATCGTCCCGATCGGTCAGCGATCTTATGCTCCTAAAGGGTGAGCGAGTTGATCGAGAGATCGTCACAGGTGCGTGTATCTTTATTACATGAGGACCTTGTACCGGCTCCATCAGTTGTGAGAGGTACCTTCTTGTTTTGCAATTCGGTTGCTAGTGTATTGATTAATACGGGTGCATCTCATTCCTTTGTGTCTGCTGCATTTGCATCTAGTTTGGAGTTGGAGTTAGCACAGTTAGTATCTCCTATTTGTGTAGTGTCACCCCTTGGGGGTGAATTGATCTTGAAACAAGGTGTTAGGGGTTGTGATATAGAGGTCGCCGATCATAGGCTTCCATTTCCTTTTGTAGTTATGCCCATGAAGGGCTTTGATGTTATTTTGGGTATGGACTGGTTATCGTCATACCGGGCAGTTATTGATTGCTACCGCCAGAGGGTCACTTATTGTACCGTGAGCGGGGAATGTTTCCATTTCTTGGGGGACCGGGTTGGTGGTGTTTTGCCACCAGGGTATGATCCGCGAGGGCAGAGTGAGCTTAGTGGTCTACTTGCTAGCTTTGAGAGTGGTGAGTGTGATGAGACCCCGACTGTGTTGCCAAGAGTGGTTTGTGAGTACTCGGACGTCTTTCCCGAGAACCTTGTTAGTTTGCCACCTCACAGAGAGATTGAGTTCTCTATTGACTTAGTGCCCGGTACGGCGCCGATTTCTATGGCACCTTACCGTTTTGCCCCAGCCGAGTTAGTTGAGTTGAAGATCCAACTCCAGGAGTTACTAGATAAGGGCTATATACGTCCAAGTGTTTTGCCATGGGGAGCACCGGCCCTCTTTGCTAAGAAGAAAGGTGGTGCTTTGAGACTGTGTATCGATTACTGGAAGTTGAATTGGGCTACGGTCAAGAATAAGTACCCAATGCCTCGTATAGATGATTTGTTTGACCAGTTGAAAGGTTCCCGTTGTTTCTCTAAGATAGACTTGAGATCGGGTTAGCACCAGTTGAGAGTCAGGGAGGAGGATATTCCGAAGACGGCATTCCGTACGCGGTATGGCCACTATGAGTTTCTGGTGATGCCATTTGGGCTCACCAATGCACCTGCAGTCTTTATGGACTTGATGAACTGGATATTCTGGGAATTCTTGGATCGTTTTGTAGTAGTCTTTGTACACGATATTCTTATATATTCGCCTTCAGAGGAGGAGCACGAGGAGCACTTGAGAGTGGTGCTTGAGTTACTTAGAGCCCATAAGCTTTATGCTAAGTTTGGGAAATGTGAGTTCTGGCTAGAAGAGGTGAAGTTTTTAGGCCATGTAGTTTCCAGGGAAGGGGTGTCTGTTGACACGTCCAAAATTGAGGCAATGCAAGATTGGGCACAGCCAAAGAGTGTGTTTGAGATCCGCAGTTTTCTGGGATTAGCTGGGTACTACCGACGGTTTGTGAAAGATTTCTCCAGGTTAGCTTCGCCGTTGACTAGATTGACTCAGAAGGGAGTCAAATATCTATGGAGTGAGACTTGTGAAAAGTCATTTCAGGAGTTGGATTGACCACCGCTCCAGTTTTGATTATTTCGCAGAGAGGGTTGGGTTATGCTGTTTATTGTGATGCTTCACGAGAGGGTTTGGGTTGTGTGTTGATGCAAGAGGGAAAAGTGGTAGCCTATGGCTCACGTCAGTTGAAAATACACGAGAAGAATTACCCTACCCATGACCTAGAGTTAGCAGCTGTGATCTTTGCCTTGAAGATTTGGAGGCATTACCTTTATGGTGAGAGATTCGAGGTATTCTCGGATCATAAGAGTCTGAAATATCTGTTTACACAGAAAGACCTGAACTTGAGGCAGAGGAGGTGGATGGAGTTCATTGAGGATTATGACTTCGAGTTGCATTATCATCCGGGGAAGGCCAATGTGGTGGCCGATGCCCTTAGCAGGAAATCTGTTGGCGACATAGCTAGTATAGCCATCCGAGAATGGGAGATGTTGGGTGCACTTGGGGAGTTTGATTTGCTTCTGGGCGAATCTGTTGAGGCTGCGGCCTTGTTTTCTGTTGTTGCACAGCTTACACTTGTGACTCAAGTGTTAGAGGCACAGAGAGGTGACCTTGAGGTAGATTCCCTCCGAGAGAAGATTTCCAATAGGAAGGTTGAGAAGGGTTTGATGGTGTATCCCGACCTAAGTGTGAGATACCGAGACCGTCTGTTTGTGCCGGAGTCTTGCCGAGAGGAGGTACTCCGAGAGTTTCATCATTCACGTCTTGCGGTACATTTGGGAGGCACTAAGATGTATCGGGATTTGGGTCGCTAGTTTTGGTGGCGGGGTATGAAGAGAGATGTGGCAGCTTTTGTATCTAAGTGCCTTACTTGTTAGCAAGTGAAGGCCGAGCATCAGAGGCCAGCGGGTTTGTTACAACCCTTGCCTATTGTCGAGTGGAAGTGGGAACATATCACTATGGACTTCGTTGTGGGTCTTCCAAGGACTCAACGGGGTAGTGATGCTATTTGGGTGGTTGTAGACCGGTTGACTAAGTCGGCGCACTTCATTCCTATGCGCGTTAGAGATTCGGTAGATCATCTTGCCGACTTATACATACGGGACATAGTGAGGTTGCACGGGGTCCCAGTGACGATCGTCTCAGATAGAGATCCTCGTTTTACTGCTAGGTTGTGGCAGAGTTTGCAGAGTTCCTTAGGCACTAAGTTGACCTTTAGCACGGCTTATCATCCTCAGACTAACGGGCAGTCCGAGCGTACTATTCAGATCCTTGAGGATATGCTTCGGAGTTGTGTTCTTGACTTTAATGGGTCGTGGGAGAGGCACTTGCCTTTAGTGGAGTTTGCTTACAACAACAGTTTCTAGTCTAGTATCGGTATGGCATCGTTTGAGGCCTTGTATGGCCGACCGTGTAGGTCTCCAGTTTGTTGGGCCGAGGTGGGTGATCAATCTTTGTTGGGTCCGGAGTTGGTGAGGGAAACGACGGAGAAAGTTGAGCTTATCCGTAAGAGGCTTGTTCTGACCCAGTCGTCGAAATCTTATCTTGCAGAGAAGGAGACCTTTGATATTTGAGGTGGGTGATCATGTCTTTCTGAAAATATCACCTAGGCGGGGATTGATAAGGTTTGGGAAGAGCGGGAAGTTGTTCCCTCTGTTCATTGGTCCTTTTGAGATCCTTGAGAGAATTGGGGAGGCTGCCTATCGTTTAGCTTTGCCGCCACAGTTATCCGGAGTTCATGACGTGTTTCATGTGAGTATGCTTCGGAAGTATGAGCTGGATCCATCACATGTGTTAGATTGGACCGATTTAGAGGTTGACGAGGATGCCTCGTATGAGGAGAGACCGGTTCGGGTCTTGGATAGGCGGGATCAAGTTTTGCGAAGCAAGACCATCCCTTTGGTAAAGGTTTTGTGGAAACATCAAGGAATGGAGGAAGCCACTTGGGAGCATGAGTTGGAAGTCCACGAGAAATATCCGGACTTGTTTGTTGATGTGTAATCATGTATTGAGATTTTGTAATTTTAATGAACTTTAAGAACATTATATATATGTCTTGAGTTGTAAAACATTGTGAATGTTTTGGTTTAATGGAAGTTTATAGCAACATTGCATATGTTGAATGCGTTGTAGAATTGGAGTTATATCATGAAATTGCATATGATATGGAAATGGGAATCATGTGTATTGAAAACTGTTGAAATTGAAAGAAATGCACGTTGATAATGCAAGTTAAAATATGTATTGTTTTACTTATTGTGAGATGCCTCTTGATAAGAGATGAAATGACCAGTATTGGGTCAAGTTGTTTATTATTGAACTGTTATATTATTGGAATCTGAGAAAAACCTGTTTTTGAAAAACTTATGCTTAATTTCGGGGACGAAATTCTTTAAGGAGGGGAGGTTATAGCGACCCTGGTCTTTTCCCATTTGGTTGTTGTATCCGGACTTAAGTTTCGTGGATCCTATCATTGTATAATTGTTGTTGTCGTCTCTTATCTTCTCTTTTTGAGTTATAGGATGTGTTGGGCAGGTTTGTTACAGGTTGGTTGGGTTTGGAAACCAAGTGTTGCTGTCCAGAATTTTGTGTCTTCGCTCGAGCGAGGAGTTGGTCGCTCGAGCGAGCAATTGCGTCTAGTATAGACACGAGCCGTGTTGTTGGCTCGGCGAGCTTTTCTAGCTCGGCGAGTTTCGAGTCCTTCGCTCGGCGAGAATTACGAGGTTCTGCGGACACTGAAGCATCGTATTGTTGGCTCGAGCGAGCTTTCCTTCGCTCGAGCGAGTATTCTTTGTGTCTGGTCGCTTGAGCGACCACTTCTTCGCTCGAGCGAGCCTGTTTTATTTAAATAGGCAGCAGCAGTTTTTAAAACACTTTTTCAGCATCTTTTTGATTTCAGAATCCTAGGGCCGTTTTCTCTCTCCTTCCACTCACCTTGTCTCTTAGGTTTCATCTACTTTTAGGGTGTTTCTACCCTAGATCCTTTATTAAAAAGATAGAGTGAGTCGAGGGCTTCCTTTTAATCTGAACAATCTTGGGTTTGAAGCACTTTGGATTTTCGGCATCTTCTCCATTCGAGTTCTTCGCTTCGAGGTAGGGATTTCCTACTCCATATTATAAGTTTTGTTCTAAGCTTTGGTAGTTTGATATGTTTGGGGGTTATTTGGTAATTTTGGGAAAACCCTAGTTGTGTAATAAATTAATTTGTGTAATTAATTTAAGGAAAATTGGGAAATTTAGCTGACTTCATGGAATTGGGGAATTATAAACTTAAATGGTGTAGTTGGATAGTTTAATCACTCGCCTATTGAAATGTTGAGATTATAATTATTAATACATTTATTTCATGTTTAGAAATAACTGTTTTGGACTATTGGTGGAGGATAGTCATGATTGTTGTAGACATTGCATGTGGATTAGGGAAAACTAAAACTAATCACATTGGTTAAGTCATTGATTTTGACTGTTGAATTAATACAGAAAATACGTGTATTGATTGTGTGTTGTATATGACAAATGTTTAATACATTGTATGTGCATTTGTTTGGGAGGAGATAGGGGATGTACTCCACGGTTTAGGGAAAGATAGGGGATGGACCTCTAAACCGGATTTTGTTTGGGAGGAGATAGGGGATGGACTCCATTAGCACCACTATATGTGTGCTTACTGATTTATGGAAGTGTTTTTATATGTTGTTGATACAGCACTAAAATGTGTATCAATCGGGAAGTATGGAAGTGTTTTGGTATGAGCCTTAGTCTCATTTGTTTTGTTGATATTGGACGGAATGTTAATGTGATATTTAGTTCACTGTTATAGTTGGCCAGGTTCTGAGCCATCATGATATAAATGGAAAGTCGAATAAATATTGGAAAGTGAAACGTGTCATAGACATTAATGTCATGAAACTGTATGTTGGTGAAGTGAATATTTGTGTTAACTATCTATTGAATGCTATTGCTTTATTCAATGCTTATATTTGGTTTAGTATATTTCTACTGGGCTGTGGCTCACCCTATATGGGAACATCATTTTCAGGTTCAGGTGATGTGCTACCTCCAAGGACTTAGCTTGGATGGATTTGGAGTTGAAGACTCTGTTTAGATTAGTTGTTTATTTTGTTTTATTTTGATGTTACATGTAAACTCAAGCCTAGGGCTTAATGTGTAAATGAGTTAGTACTCATACTTTTGTGTCCAAGTGGTGGCTTGGAAAGATGTAAGCCCGTAGGGCATTTACTTTCATTATTACATGTGATGTCTTTTATTATGGTTACTCTGATGAATGAAATAATGTTTTGTTTTCTTATAACGTTGCATGTTAATAATATATATTATGGGTTTAATTTTGAGGGCGTTACAACTTCCACTAGTCAAGACGAAGCCCTCGACACGCTCATCATTTTTGTATAAGGGACTAGCACCAAAATCTCAACGGATTTCTTGAGACCAAAGAATATACAAGATTTTGAGGGTTTGGGTAGAGAGAGATGAGAGAAAAGAAGAGGAAATATTGTAGAGAGAGAGTGATATATCAGGAAATGAGAGGAAATGGGCCAAAAGTACAAAAATATAGCTGAAAAGCACAAACAAAAAGAGACAGAAAACGCGCACTCCCGCACATGCGGAGCGGCCTCCCGCACGTGCGGCTCCCACCCCTGCACGTGCGGTCTCCCTCGTACCACCACTCGCGCACCTGCCTTTTAAACAGTGTGCATCCAACCTTCTGCCCAGCTTCCCGCAGGTGCGGCCTAATCTCCTGCACGTGTGGCCCCTTCCGCACGTGCCACCTTGGCCCTTTTAGCCCTGAAAACTTCGGCTTCACTCCCAACACTCCAGAGCCGATCCCGCACCCTCTGAAATGAGTGAAAACTCAAAACTGAGACAACCACAATAGAGGAAGCTTCAAGAAAGAATTTTCAACAAAAACTTACCCTACATCTTAACAACGATAATTCTAACATAATTTCAAGAGGGTAAGACAAAATACACACCAGTCATCACAACATAATCATTTGAAATGACAAATTTCTTTGCCTTATGAGATCTTCTTAATATTATTTCTCGTGGTTCTTCTACAACTTTTCATTGGTGATAATTATATCAGGGAGTAATTGGTTATTCATTTGTTGTTCCAAAACATTAAATTGTTTAACAATTATAGGAATGACAATTTCCTTCAAATTATGGGTAATGATACTTGTACCCAAACTTATTGAATAACCACATTTCATGATTTATCACTCCCACTGATTTCACCATTCTTATTAAATTTGATATTATCAGTTTCTGCAATTCTTGTACTATGACCAATATAGTAAAACTAATACCCTTTGAAATCAACAAAATAACCACTGATTATTCTAAAATCCAATTTCTTTTCATGTGGATCAATAATTATAATTTTGTAGACAACCTCAAACATGCAGGTGTCTTAAGTTCGGTTTCCTTCCTGTTCAAAGTTCAAAGTCAGTGTTTGAAACTGCCTTACTAGGAACCAAATTCTATATGAAAACTATAAATCTTAACGACATACATTCACAATATTATGGGTATTTAGAAATTATTTAACATACTCTTAGTCATATTCATTAGAGTACAATAATGTTTCTTAACTACATCATTCTGTTGAAGCATTATGCCTTTCATAAAGTTTAGCAAATAGACTTGTGCTTCGCACTATCTTTATGTTTTTCACATTTTTTTTAATTGCCTTTCTTCCTTAATAATGTACACATCACTGTGTCCATTTACTGGAGATCTGTTATGCAATAAATAAACAAAATCATAAGGTGAAAATTCATCTATAAAAGTGATAAAATAATTTTATTTACCAAACATAAAGTGTCAAAAGGGCACATTAATGTCTATTTGGGTAATATGAAGAAGTCTTGTGTATCTTGTGGCACTTACTTAATGTGATTGAACTGCTTTTCCTTAATGCAACCCACACTCCCACTAAAAGCAATAAAATCTTTTATGCCACAAGTTTAAGGAGTTTTCATTTATCAAGCTATATTTAGGACCAACATAATGACGCAATATAAATTAAATTTTTGATAAATCATTAAATTTTAATTTATACAAACCATCATAAATAATACCAAAATTAACAGAAAAATGTATTATCAATAAATTAAACTTTTATTCTAAATTTTTGAAAATAAGCATCAAGGTTAATTAAGTTTGGACAAATCAATAAATAATTTTCAAAAAATTAGAATGAACATAAATTTTTGAAATAGAGTCTAAATAATGATCAATGTCCAAAATAAACAATAAGTCCCATTAATTTCAATTGGAAACTTTAACATAATCGGTTTGAAAATAATCTTGCATCGAATTAAATGATATCTCAATTACTTAAGTTTTGTCTTTTCTTAAATAAGCATACTAGTTAATATAAATGACTCATACTGAAGAGATAAATAATTTAAAATAAATTGCACGAAAACAAACTCATTTTAAATTCTTTAATTGAGCAGTCAAGTTAGATAATTCAATGACATGCTTATACATCTCATACATACCATCAAACTTTATATTGGTAAGTTTAACCATAAGTGTCCCAGCAAAAAAACTTATTAACAATTCGAAAACATCATTTCACATAATTTAACATTATCAATTTAAGTTAAAACTTAATATTTGATATAATCATTCGCATAAAAATATAAACTTTATTTGTTCAATCTTTTTATACTTTATGACAAGTCTTTTATTTCTTTTATACTGCTTAAATCATAATAACAGTAAATTTCTCAAATAGTAACACTAAGCCAAAATTCAAGACATCGAGATGAAACTGAACTTATTTTATTTATTTATTTATTTATTTATTTATTTATTTATTTTGAGAAATCTTTTTCATTTAAAATCGAAACAGCACAAGGTATAAAAATATAGCGAAAAAAAAAATTTAATCAATAATTTATGCTCACTACATTAATGTTAAGAGTAATCAATAATTGACAATTAGTCAAGATAAACTCATGTTTAAACAATCACAAATAGTATTACCATGATCTATCTTTGGGATAATCTAATGGCATACTATTTAACAATTATGGTGATTCCCTTTCACCAATAGAGCTAGTTGATAAAATATTCATAATTAAGTAGGTTTGTTACCTTTGGGTATTCATTCTAATATCAATTATGAATACCCATCAACTATCCTATTCCAATTCAACAATTACTTAGAAGTGGTGCACCGTTGGGCCAACCTAATATCTTTGTAATTAAAGAATTATGATTTGCAAAGTCATTATTTTTTGATACTTAGAAAGGGTATTAAATTTCAATTATTTGATTTGACATCTATGTGTCATTTCTATTGGGTCACTTTGGCAACTACCAATAGTATCATAATTTAGATTTCAAATCAAAATAAAAACTTTGCATGGACATTATTGAATAAATAATTATTTATTCACAATTATTCATCATCATAATCATAATGCATATTACTAAATCATAAAAATAATATTAAGACAATAAATATTAACACAATTCATATTCTATGTCACATAAAAATATATACTTTTGTACCTCATCAAACCACCTATAAAAATCAAGCTTATACATAATGGTGGTAATAACATCATACTGAAATAATTTTTTAGAGGTTACAGTTAGATCCGTGAATAGCAATATGCTTAGTACTATAAAGATCACAGTAACACTTTAATGTGCCTCACAATAAAATTTGATAATATAAAATTCAGCAAAACATGAATAATAATGATTCATTATGTAATCCGAATATCTTTAGGCATTACTAAATCAAACAATACAATGGTTATTATCCACTAAACCTTTCCTTATAATAAAAAATAATTAAATCATTCATAGTATTCAATTATCAAAATATTAAAACATTCAGTTTATCATTAAAGAGTTAGCACTCATTAAATAAATATTATTTATACAATATGCAATCCAATCTAAAGTAGAAACATAAGAGTTGCATATTAAATTTCATATCAGGTTTAGTAAATTGAAAATTTTTGATCGAGGCAATTGTAATTGTAATCAAAATTAATTGATATTTATTTAATCGGAAAATCATAATGTTCTGAAACATAAGCTCTGATACCACATGTAAATAATTTTATGATGTTATGCATATAACAACCTTCATAATCCAAAATCGTGAACTATCATGATTTTCACAAATAATAACATAATGCGAAAAATAAATAACATACCCGAATTAGTTATGCGAAACCTTCAAGTGACCCAAAATTGATTGAACATAAACCTAATAATAATATTAGGGGAAAAGGATTTCTCTCTCTTGACCCTCTTTAGAATACATTGAATTCAGAATTAATTTGATGGGCAGTCTGAATGTCCTTTTATAGGTAGAGAGAGGACCAGTTTTCTTATTCAACAACGATTCCAATTTCCTATCAAAGTAGGATACTTGGAAAACACTCTTCTTTATTTACCATATCATAATGAAATCATAATCCTGCGAAATCTCTAATTCATATTACCATATCATTTGGGTCAACATAATGACTAAATAATTAATTTAGTCTTACACTCTAAGCAATACATTTAGGACATTACTTCATAACTTTTTAGGATGTTTACACATGTAGAAACTTTGAAAAAAGGACAATGATTTGTGTACGTTTATTTAATTTATTTTAGGAAGTCTTACAAGAAAATGGGTTTGTAGAAATCTTATTGTCAATCCCAACTAGCATTACATAAAGTAACTCAGATACCCAGTTCCACAAAACAGGGAAGTAACAGAACAGAGCATAACAAAACAAAGACACATACAACCCTCAATCCACCATAGCTTTCATTTCCTACAGATACTGTGGAAACAAGTCTCTTTTGTTCCTGGCACGTCCCAGTCTCCAAAATCCAAAAAAGAATAGTTTGGAACATCAAATAACTTGTATCCATAGAACATCTGGCGGGACATAGATAATAAATAAATAGGAGTTAATATCATTCCAATTTCCATTACAAAAGTAATTAGTATTTTTGGCATTAAAAGAAATTTTTGGCTGGTAATTATTCCAAAAAATACTACCAACTCTGCAACAAAACCACCCATACCCGATAATGCAAGAGAAGCCATTGAAAAGCTACTGAACATCGTGAATATTTTTGGCATTGGGATAGCTATTCCTCCCATTTCATCGAGATAAACAAGACGTATTCTATCATAACTCGTTCCTGCCAAGAAAAAAAGTGCAGCACCAATAAATCCATGAGAGATTATTTGTAAAATGGCTCCATTGAGTCCTGTATCGATTATAGAACCAATTCCTATAATTATGAAACCCATATGAGATACAGAGGAATATGCTATTCTTTTTTTTAAAATTACGTTGACCAGGAGATGTTGAAGCTGCATAGATTATTTTCATTGTGCCTATTATCATTAACCAATGAGAAAATATAGAATGAGCGTGAGGTAATAACTCCATATTGATCCGAACCAACCCATACGCTCCCATTTTTAATAATTCCATTAGGCGTTCTGTGATGACCAGTTCAAAAGCCGTCTTATTTCCTTGTGTTAGGTTAGGTAAGTCGTCGTGGAAAATTTCTTCTCTAAACATTTTCGGTTTGCGTTGTTTCTTTTTCGAGTTTTCACTCGTTCCGGAGGGTCGGGAGAGAAGCCGGAGTTTTTTCGGACTGGAGGGCCAGGGCCGCACGTGTGGGAAGGGGCCACACATGCAAAAGGTCAGGCCGCATGTGCGGGAAGAAGAGGTTTGTGCTATGTGCACACTGCCTAAAAGGCAAGTGCGTGAGTGGAGGTGCGGGGGAGACCACACGTACGGGGGTGATAGCCGCACGTGCAGAAAAGGGCGCCGTACGTGCGGCCAAACACGTTTCTGCCTCGTTTTTCGTACATTTCAACTATGTATTGCTTTTGCCCCCTTTTTCACTTCATTTCTGATATATCTCTCTCTATACAATATTTCTCTCTTTTTCTCTCATCTCTCTCTACTCAAACCCTCAAAATCTTGTATCTTCTTTGATCTCAAGAAATCCATTGGGATTTTGGTGCTAGTCCCTTCTACCAAAATGATGAGCCTGTCGAGGGCTTCGTCTTGACCAGTGGAGATCGTATTCTGGCGAGGTTGATTTTTGTGCTTTTTCTCCTCTTTTCTCTTAAGGTAGGGATTTCCTTGATTTTCTTCAATGCTTCACCTATAAATGGACATGTGGTATGTTCATATTGCATAAAAACCATGTAGTATGGATTTATTTTTGAAAATCATGATAGAGAATATAAGATTTGGGTGTTGAGATTGAAATTTCATGAGATGGGTTGAAGTTGGGTTAAATTTGGGGTGTGATGCAATATATTCATGATTAGAGAGATAAGGCCCTAATTTTTGTAGTAATGCCTAATAAATAAAAAGGGGTTAAAATTGTAGAATGATTATGTTATGAGTTTAAGAAATGTGATTAATGATTTGATAATTGATTTAAGATTAAATTGGGTCTCATGATTGGAGCATTTGTTTGTGTGGGAATGACTATGTTTAAATATAACGAATTGATAAGTTGTTAATGGTCAAAAAGGGAATTTAATCATGAGATTAGAATATTATTGATTTACACCACCAATAAATAGAAATGATGTAAATTATAACTTGCCACCCATGATAAAGATCCCTATTTGAAATGAAGGAAATTGAATTGGTCGAATGATTGTAAAATGAAATAAATTGGATTGAGGCGTAAGGTGGAGAATTTTAACACGAGGGAATAAGGCTATTGATTTTGAAATGGAAGGAATGAGACGCTAACACCATATGAGTCCTAGAAAAATTACTTGAGGTTGGACCACAAATATTTTATTTCTTCATTGTCATAATTGGATTTAAAGTTTCATGGGAGTTTGGATTATTGTTAATGTATAAGTCGAATACTTTTGCTTAGAGGTTTTGTCCTTGGTCATCAGTGGAGGATGACATTGTTGTGTTGATTCGTTGTATAGCGACCTCGGTCTCTTCCCATTTGATTAGTGTATCCGGACCTATGTTCCGTAGATTCCATTGTATATCATTGTTGTTGTGGTTGTCCTTTAATCCTTCAGTTTTGAGTTATAGGAATTGTTGGGCAGGTTGTTTACAGGTTGGTTGGGTTTGAAACCAAGAGTTCATGTCCAGTTTCTGGGTTGGTCGCTCGAGCGAGCTCTTCTTCGCTCGAGCGAGGTCTTTGTTTTTGCTTCTTCGCTCGAGCCAGGGTCCCTTCGCTCGAGCGAGATTTGCGTCCAGTACCTAGACCTGATAGCAGTGTTTGTTGGCTCGAGCGAGCTTTCTTCGCTCGAGCGAGCTGGTTTGTTATTCGCTCGAGCGAGCATTTCTTAGCTCGAGCGAGGATTTTTTTTGTGTCTGGTCGCTCGAGCGACAGTCTTCGCCGCGAGCTGTCATAAATATCATCTGTGATGTATTTTAAAAGCAAATTTGGCCTTTTGATCTAAAACCCTAAAATCTGACTTTTCTTCTTCTCTAAACACCTTCTCTCCTAGGTTTGATCTAGTTAGGGCGTGTTCCTACCCTAGTTCCTTCATTAAAAAGGTAGAGGAGAGTGAGGGCTTCCTTTTAATCTGAGAAATTGTTGGGTTGGAGCACTTTCAAGTTTTGGGCATCATCCTCATCTTCTCCTTTTCGACTTATTTCTTCGAGGTAGGGATGTCCTACTCCATTTATACGCTTTAATCCTAAGTGTTAGTATTTTGGTATGTGGGGGGTAGTGTAGAAATTTTGGTATGTGGGAGTAGTTTGGTAATTTTGGAAGAAACCTTAGGGTTTTGGTTTAGATTAAATTGTATAATTAATTTAAAGGAATAATATGGAATTTGGTTTAATTCATGGAATTGGGAATGTTAAATTTACATTCATTGATGTATTAATTTCTTGTTTAGAAATAACTGTTTTGGGCTATCGGTGGAGGATAGCCAATGATTGTTGTAGACCTTGCATGTGGCTTAGGTATAACTGGAATTAAGTCATTTATGTTGACTGTTGAATTAATCTGAGAACATTACTTGTATTGATTATGTGTTGTATATGGCAATTGCGTGTTTCATTGCATATGCATGTTGTTTGGAGAAGATAGGGGATGAACTCCACGGTTTAGGGGAAGATAGGGGATGGACCTCTAAACCGGATTTATTGGGAGGAGATAGGGGATGGACTCCAGTAGCATCACTCTTACGTGTGCTTATTGATTAATAGACATATGTCTATTTATTGTTGATATGATACATTACTAAGATGTGTATCAGTTGGGAAGTATGGAAGTGAATTGAGTATGATTGATACAATTCCAACATGTGTATTTGTTATGATTAGGTCTAACTTAAATTGTTATTCCTGTTGAATTGGAAGTAATGGTAATAAAAGATGAAACCCTATTGAGTTATTTGGCCAGGTTCTGAGCCATAAGTGGAAAGTAAAATGCGCCATAGACAATGTGTCATAGGCAGTGTAGACATTCGTGTCATGAATATTGTAACTCAATTATAGTGTGTTAACCATGTATCAGATGCTAATACTTTAATTAATTCTTATGCTTGGTTTAGTATTTCTCTATTGGGCTGTGGCTCACCCTATATGGGAACTTCATTTTCAGGTTCAGGCGGTTCACTACCTCCAAAGACTTAGCTTGTGAGGATATGGACTTGAAGATTTATTTTATTTGTTTTAGTTGTTTTATTCAAATTATGTAAACATTCAAGCCTAGGGCTTTATTTGTTTTGAGTTAGAACTCATGGATTTGTGTCCAAGTGTTGGCTTGGCAAGATGTAAGCCCGTAGGGCATTTACTTTGATGTTTTATTTCATATTACTCTGATGATTTAAATAAGATAATGGTTTTCTTTTAATAATGCATGCTTTGTTTTATATTTAATGGGTTAAATTTTGAGGGCGTTACACGTTGTGTGTGTATGCATTACACTCATTGGTTGTACCTATTCATGTTGTAATGGTCGATTGTGTGTACTGCGCTGAGAATCAGAGGTACCATTCCCTTCCAGCTAACACTTGGAGAATTGGTTGTATGTGTTGCGCTGAGAATCAGAGGTACCATTCCCTTCCAACTAGTGTCTAGTAAATTGGCATGTTATTGTGGAGAGGTGTATCATTGGCTTACCGTGCTTCAGGCAGGTAAAGTAGAGATTATTTATCATTGTTGTTTCAGGTTGACTGTGCGTGTCATGTGTTATGATGATTATGATTGTGTAAGGTTTGATTGTCTTATATGTTGAGTAGATGTGTTCATGTATATTTGGACGCGCTAGAGAGTGGTTGAGGGATTTTCCTATCATGAACTATTTTGTTGAAGGTATCTCGTTAAAATTTTGAGTTTAAGGTTGAAAATGTGATGAACGTGTGGAGGCAAACTTTGGTTGTATTTAGAGTAAATAATGTAAGGCAACCGGATTTGGTGAACGCGCTTTCAGAAAGAAATAAAATTGATATTATGTGGTGTTTTGTCACAAATGGAAAATATGGTTACCGTGCAATAATTGTTTAAATGGGAAATGGGTAGTAAAAAGGAAACTTGGTCTTGTTGAGTAGACTGAATGTTTTTTAGAAAGGTATTTATGTAAGCATACTTTGGTTGTAAAATGTCACATTATTTATATGGTATACGATTAGCATTCATGATCATAGCTATCTGTAAGTTGTCATTGTTGAGGATCATGTTGAGATCCCTACTGGACTATATATTCATCCCACGTTATTAATCTTTTTCAGGTGAATGTCAAGATGTGCTACAAGGTCATAGATCTTCCTTATTTGTTGGCCACAGGGCCTTTTGTGTGTATGCGGAATGCCATTGATGAAAAAGGGTTAAACCCTTCCTCTTGATTTATATGATGTAAGCCTATGGGCAATGTGTTTAATTGTACTTTCTTGTTGCATTTGTTTTTATCTGAATGAGAGAATTCTTGTTGATGTATTCCTTGTAAATATAATGGGTTCTGTATGTTATCTCCGAAATGGAATTTATGATAATGACTTTGGTAATGAATTCTGAGTAATAAAAAGTGGGGCGTGACACATTCAATACTTCTCGATAAGCTCGAATCCAAATCTTAATTAGGTGTTCAATACTTCTTAATTAGGCGCTCAATACATTTAGGACATTACTTCATATGTTGATCTACACATTTGTTCTCTAAGTAGTACATTTAGGACATTATTTCATAACTTTTTAGGATGTTTACACATGTAGAAACTTTGAAAGAAGGGCAATGATCTGTATGTGTTTATTTAATTTATTTTAGGTAGTCTTACAAGAAAATGGGTTTGTAGAAACCTTATTGCCAATCCCAATTAGCATTACATACACAGATAAAGTAACTCAGATACCCAGTTCCACAAAACAGGGGAGTAATAGAACAAAGACACATACAACCCTCAATCCACCATAGCTTTCATTTCTTATAAATGTCGTAGAAGCAAGTCTCTCCTATTCCCGGCACGTCCCATTTGCCGCCTCCATTCTCGCGGAAGATAACCGATGATTCTTTGATAAACCCAGTTCCATACCATTTGGAATCGGTGGCGAATCACTGCCGACTCGCTTGCCAAAAATAGGGCATACAACAGATAGAACACATGCCTCTCATTACCTGGGAAAATGATGGAAGTCGAAGACACCGATGAAACCAAACCAAGCACTATCATTCCACGGCGAATTACACGGGAATAGGCCGGTAATCGGAGTTTAGCTTCGTAGGCGAAGCAATACAAGATCAGCATATTTATTTTAAGAAGTCTCGATAAGCACGAATCCAAATCTAAATTAGGCATTCAATACTTCTTAATTAGGCATTCAATATATTTAGGATATTACTTCATATGTTGATCTACACATTTGTTCTCTAAGCAGTACATTTAGGGAATTACTTCATAACTTTTTAGGATGTTTACACATGTAGAAACTTTGAAAAAAGGACAATGATCTGTGTGTGTTTATTTAATTTATTTTAGGAAGTCTTATAAGAAAATGGGTTTGTAGAAACCTTATTGCCAATCCCAATTAGCATTACATACATAGATAAAGTAACTCAGATACCCAGTTCCACAAAACAGGGGAGTAACAGAACAGAGCATAATAGAACAGAGACACATACAACCCTCAATCTACCATAGCTTTCATTTCTTACAGATGTCGTGGAAGCAAGCCTCTCCTATTCCCGGCACGTCCCATTCGTCGCCTCCATTCTTACAAAAGATAACCGATGACTCTCTGATAAACCCAGTTCCACACCATTTGGAATCGGTGGCAAATCACTGCCAACTCGCTTGCCAAAAACAGGGCATACAACTGATAGAACACATGTCTCCCATTACCTGGGAAAAGGATGGAAGTCAGAGACACCGAAGAAATCGAACCAAGCACTATCATTCCATGGCGAATTACACGGGAATAGACCAGTAATCGGAGTTCGGCTTTGTAGGCAAAGCAATACAAATCAGACTAACAGTGGTGACCCAGATGGCCTTTTGGTACATTTCAAATAAAGAAACATTTTGTCCTTGAAATTTCAGTTGGATGAAGGCAAAGAGCATCTGATGAGAATGGTAAGGACGGTGTGGTAGGAAGTGGGTAGCGGCCGAAGGTGGGGGTGTGAGAGGTAGAAGCTCCTCAAGTTCACAAATAAGACGTTGATGTTGTTGTTGTTGTTGTTCACGTCTTGGATTTAAGGCCCTGTTGGGCTGATTATAATCTGCAAAAGATGGATAAGAATGAGTTGGAACGTAGTGAGAAATAGGCAAATCGAATGTCTGGAGCATTGAGATAAGAAAGAAGGGAATGAAATGGTTACGAGGTTACCAAGCTTTGATTTTCAATTTTTGAGGCATTTGTGGCTTTTATACTACTTTGCTAGGAGTTGGCTCAACGCGTTAAGGTCCTCTACAGTGTAAATCCTAAAGTGATCTCAGTGATCCATCCAAGGGCTGATTAAGCCTCACCAGAATGACAATAATTTGAAGAAGGAAAAAAAAATCAGATTGAAGCTCAGTCATACATACACACTATGTGTGTGTATGTGTGTGTATGTGTGTGTGAGTCTCAGATTAACGTACATACATAGTATGTGAGAGAGAGAGAGAGAGAGAGAGAGAGAGAGAGAGTCTCCAACTTAACGCCTCCAAACTAGGCAAAATTCCCATAAAGAAATGCAAAAAGCCACTAAAAAACATTAAAAAACCAACTATGAGATGATTTGGGAAGCTAGTTAAAAGTTAATTTTTAACTTTTAATCTATTTTAAGTCACATTATTTTTTTCATTTTTTACACACAAAAGGACAAAAAAGTCAACCGAAAAAACAAAAATCAGCTTTTAACCAACTTTTCAAATTACTCCTATTTATATTAAAAAAAATCAAATATTTCTTTTTCTCTTTACTTTTGAACATTTTTTCATAAAAAATTAAAAAATTATCCAAACATACTAATTGTTTTTATCTCATATTTTACTTAAAAGTTAAAAAATTATTAAAATAATATGTTCCCAAAGCCTAAGGTGGTGTTTGGGAAGTTAGGGCATTTCTTTGATTGGAAAAAAAAAAATGTAAAAAGGCTTGGATGAATTGGATTATGGAAAGTTTTGGGAAGATGGCTAAAACTTAGTTTTTTGGTTTTTTAGGATCTTTTTTTTTTTTTTTTTTTTTGAAAAGCGTATAAAAAAATGTAAGAGATAATATAATCCAAAATAAATTAAAAATTATCTTTTGACTTTTTATTGTGTTTCCAAATTAGTCCTATGTGGTGTTTTGAGAAGTTGGTAAAAAGTTGACTTTTTTATTTTTTTTAGTCTATTTTGTCTTTTTGTAGAAATGTGAGAGGTTATGTGACCCAAAATAGGTAAAAAGCTAAAAACTGACTTTTTTTTTTTGGCTTTCCAAAAGACCCCTATGTTGATATACTTTACCAACGACTTATCTTCTCTCTCTTGATGAAGTGGACTATGGTAGAGTTGTTTCTTTGAGTTGTTGAGGATCTAAAAACGACTGCGTTGGTTTACCTAAAAAACATCCAACATATTAGATACTGTTAAGATGATGTTGGTATCATATGTCAATTTTTGTGTTGCTAATGTAAGAGGTCAATTTTTGTGTTATTTGGCTCTGTAATACAGTTGCTAAATGGTTGATTAGTGGTATTGATTTTTCCTTATTAACCAAGAGAGAGAAAGAACGAAGAGAGAAGAGAAAGAGAGAGTCGATTGATCAATACAGTGGGTGGGGCTCACTGTACTTTTTAATTATTTTATATTTTATTTATTATTTATATATGTATATATATATTCTTAACACTCTTCAGGAAATTATTAAATATTTTTGGAATACTGTGTTTGTACTGCCTAATAAATTATCATTCAATATATCTTCTCATATTTCTCATCACCCAACATAATTCTCCACCTATCTATCTTCTCCACTAAGTATAATATTATGGAATACCACGTGTCCATACTCTAAAATTACTGAATAATTACCAAGAAGGAATTAATATCAATATGTAATATATTTTTATACATCTAGAATTGCTACATCTTGTTTCATGTGCCACGAATATCTTGCATGATGAAAAATATAATATTAGTCATTAGTATATTTTTATTTATGTAGAAAATATAGAATATTTTTTTAAGAAAATGGAATTATATTATAGTTTAATATTTCGATCGATATATAGATTTTAAATTGTTTTTGCGATATTTATAGATCCATACTTATAAGTGTTTGTAGATTAATTATTAATAATTAAATAGTTGGTTATAATGTAAATGTTTATTATTACATTTTTGTGTGCACGCCATTTTTTTAATTAGATTATTAAATTCACATAAAAATTAAAAGGAATTTGTGAATAATTTGTATAAAATTAGATATTAGAGAATAAAAATTTTGAAAAGAAAAATTTATAGTGTTTTGTTTTGTTTGATTTATTTTCAAAATTTTTTATTTTGAATTTTTTGGTTTTCAAGTTTTTGTCTGACGCTATTTTTTATAATGACCCTATTTATTTTCTTTTTAGATTTACTTAATTTAATATTTTTCTATTTTTAATTTTATTTTTAAATTTAGATTCACTTAATCTAAATACACTTAGAAAATAATTTGTTGTGTATTATTTTTAGAAAAAAAAAAGTATTAATATTAAATAATAATAATAATAATAATAACAACAAAATATAATAATAAAAAATAATACATTTTTAAATTTAGAAATAATTTTACCAATATTTTAATTTTTAATTCTATTTAGATTATTAGATATTAGATTTTCAAATAAAAATATAATTTAAATATAATATATGAAAAAATTTCAGCATCTTTAATCACTAAAACTAAAAAAATTAAAAATTAAAAAACATATTTAAAAAATAAAACCAACGAAAGTGATTTTTATTTAGAATTTTCACATCATACCTTGATTATTAAAGTAACCATGTAAAATATTACAGTTCATAAAATATAATTTAAACAAAAAGGAAGTGTATGAAAACAACTTGCGAATTTTTGAGAGACGCAGTACAAATCTCTGTTTTAAAAATGCATGCGCTTTTCCTCTATCTAGATTTGAACGAATGCATACAACTTTAAGATTCAACCAAAAATTATTTACAGTGATTTGATTAATGGTAGACAATTGTAAATATTGTGTATATCAGTATAAAAACAAACATAGAAAATAAAAAAGAGTAATTATTTTTTGTTCTTAAATCATCATCAATATAAAAAATAAGGAGATGACTTCTTTTTTCTTTTTCTTTTTTTTAAGAAGGGAGACAATTTATTTATTTTTATATAGGACTTTTGAAAGCAGATATATCATTTTTTAGTGTTGAACTAAAAAAATAAAGAGATAATTGGTTTATATAGAACTTTTCATGACTTTTAGGAAATATAGGATTCGTTTGAGATGTGAGTTGACTTTTTGACTTTTTTAGCCTAGGGCTAAAAAGTCTTATTTGGGATAGACTTTTTGGTTTTTTTGACTTTTTTAAGAAAAAAAAATGAAATGATTATAGTTTGGACGTGATATTTTGTCTTATTGGGCTAAAAAACTTATTTTGTCTTTTTGTGACTAAAATAATTAAAAAGCCAAAAAGTTTGACATGCCAAACAAAGGTATAATAAATTTAAGAAGATAAAATTAAAATTTAAAAAAAAAATAAAAAATATGTCAAGCTGTTCACACTTTATAATAGTAATAGATAATGTTACAACTTATTTGTTATAATTAGATAAAAGTGTATCTACAGAGGAATCCGCATTGTGCTTTTTTTGCGTGTGGTTTGGAATACTTTTGGTGGTGTTTGTGTATATATTTCCTAACAAGGGTTTTTGTTCCCCTCACTGACTCATCAATGATGATAGTTGTTCCTAAAAGAACTTGTCAAGGAATGTTACACTTATCTATATATATATATATTATAACATTCAAATGGCAGAGATTTCAAATTACCACTCACTGTCTCAACCATGACCATAGTGGTTCCTAAAAAAACTTGTCAACGAATGTTAGACTTATACATATATATAATTTATAACATTAGATATGGTACAAGCTTCAAATTAATTGATGCTAAGAAATGTTTCACTTATACAATATTCTGGATCTTTTTATAATGCATACTTTTTTTTAAAAAAAAAGTCATAATAATTTGTGATATTGATACTATAAATGTCATTAGTAAACAAGTACAATGGTTCGTTTCAATCCAAAAAAAAATGCATAATAGTTTATCACTTGAGACATAATCAAAAAAATAACCAAAATATAGTTCATAAACAACATTACAATAAGCCATAATTAAATCATAACCAATACCAAAATGGATAATAACCAAACACCACTTGAAGTATAATTAAAGGCTTCTTCAATCATAACTAAAATAACAACCATTATAAGTCATAACTAAATCATAACCAACATTATAAAAAATCATAACCAAGTCATAATAAATAGAGACGGACTTAGAATTCTAACATAGGAGGCAAACAAATATACTAACAAAAATTTTAAAAGAAAATTATAAACTACAACATTGACTTCTACAATCATGAAAACATATATAAATAAAACATTTTCTTATATTCATGTTGAGTCACAAAATATAGAGAATCATTGGTAAAATATATATTTTAGTATAAAAGAGATAATATAATTTTTCATTAATACGAATAATGAATGATTGTTGGAAAAGGAGATAAAGTATTTGCATGAATTTTATAAAAAAAAAATTAAGCAAGCACAATTTAATTTTGCCAAATTTATAAGGCTTGGTGTCTTTTTCTTAATTAAAAAAGATTAGTGTAGTATCCTATAACTTTCTATTAACTACTTATTCACATAAAATACTTTCACCACTATCCATTTGAAATGGAGCAGAAACCTAAAAGAAATAATGGGGCAATTTGGGAAGATTGACTTTTCACGTATTTTTTAATTTAAACCCCAGAGTTTCAATTTCGACAAATTAAACCCTAGAGTTTCATCCATATTTCAATGTGAATGGAGGGGTCCATCTTAGTCTCATTTCATCTTCTTCCATCTTTCAAATTCAAACCCATATGTTCAAACCCTTGTATCTCATTTGTCATAACTCCGTTTCGCCTCATATTTTTGTGTCGTTGGATTCACCTCATGGCCTAATTTTCATTTCACCCTTCATACGCCTTGTTCCACCTCTTTTTGCATGCCATCAGAGCTCCAAAAATTGGCCAAAAATAAGATCTCTCTCTCTCTCTCTCTCTCTCTCTCTCTCTCTCTCAAATTCAAACTCACACGTCCAAACCTTTGTATCTCTCTCTTCATAACTCCATTTCACCTCATTTTCGCGTCTTTGGATCCACCTTATGGTCTAATTTTCATTTTATCCCTCATACACCTTGTTCCATCTTTGTTTGCATGCCATTGAAGCTCGAAAAATTGGTCAAAATAAGATTTTTCTTTTTTTCCCTCCGCTTTTCTTGCTGCTATCATGATAATATTCTTGGAAACAGAGAAGCAATGGATGATGCTTGATTGGAAACCAAGGCGCCCTAACATGCTCACCGACCCATTTGGTTTTTTATTTTTGTTGGTAGTTGTATGCCTATTACCACTCAACGGCACCGTCGCCGTTGGAGATTTGGTGGTCACCACGAACTCAATGGAAGGGCCATGAAGGAAGAGAAAAAAAGATAGAATAATTGTGGAAATGAAGAAGGAAGAAGCATGGAGATAGAAGATAGAGGGAAGAAGAAAGAAAAAAAAAAAAAAGGGAAAAGTCCGTTTAGTTTAGTTTTAGAATTATAATTTGAGTATGGAGTTGTGTTTTGAGTTTTTGAATCATGATTTGAAAAGAGAAAATTTGTTTGGTTATGAGTTTTGAAAATAGATTTGGGATGATTTGTAATTTTTTTTGATTGGTTGATGTATAGAATGTGAGAGGAAAGAGGAGAGAGAAAAAGTGATTGATTGATTGATTGATTAATAATAATAATAAAGAAGAGAGAAGTTTCGAAAGTAATTTTGAATTGTATTTTAAAAAGAAAAATGATTTGTGGCACTAAAAAGTTGGGCACTAATGCCCCTAATTTCCATTTTGGGTAACCTTTTTTTTTTTTTTTTTGCCTTATATGGAAATTAGGGACATTAGTGCCCAACTTTTTAGTGCCACAAATCAAAACTGTTTTAAAAATATGTTTGGTTAACATGTTGCATTCAAATCATAATTTAAAAATAGAGTTCAGTTTTGAAAAGCAAACCAAATGCTACCATTATTTTTGGCCAATTTTTAGAGTTTTGACGGCATACAAAAAGAGGTGGAATAAGGCATATAAGAAGTGTGGAATGAAAACTAAAGCATGAGGTGAATCTAATGACGAAAAAATGCGGCGAAACAGAATTACGACGAGCAAGATATAAGAGTTTGAACAAGACGGTTTGAATCTAAAAAAAGGAAGAAGATGAAGTAAATTGAGATGGACGGAAGATTCATATTAAAACATAGATAAAATTCTATGGTTTAAGTCGAAATTGAAATTCTAGAGTTTAAATTGGAAAAAAAAAAAAAAAAGGCATTTATATACAAGTCGTAATTTATGAACTTTTACGTCATTAAGTCCTAGCTAAGATTTTTTGAACCTTCAAGTCCCATTAAAATTTTAATAATCGGAATTGCCCTTCAAACAATGATTGTTCACTTTCAAACAATGATTGTTCATTATTTA
Organism: Camellia lanceoleosa; assembly: GCA_025200525.1. Taxonomy (NCBI): domain Eukaryota; kingdom Viridiplantae; phylum Streptophyta; class Magnoliopsida; order Ericales; family Theaceae; genus Camellia; species Camellia lanceoleosa. The sequence goes on from CM045769.1 coordinate 108,176,987, forward strand.
TAATTATCTATAAAGGAACATGATGATGTGACATTTATTTTGATTTTTAAAACTTTAAAATATCAACTTTCAAATTGAAAAACTAAAAAAGATTATGTGAAAAAAAAAAAAAAAAAAAAACTTTTTTTGAAAAAATTGAATTATTTTTTTGTACAAAACTGAAAATTTTGTGTCTATAAAGGAGTATGAGGATGGAACATTATTGTGCAAAATTGAAAAAAAAAATTATAAAAAATAATTCAATTTTAAAACTAATGTTCTCAGTTTTAAAATAAATAAAAAAAACTGATAATGTTCTCGGCCTTTATTGGATAGTTGAATCAAACCATAAGTAAAATGGCAAAAACGTTTAATCTCATGTTTTGTTTTTTTTTTCATCAATTAGTGAAATAATTATCTGGAATATTGCCATACAAAATTGATAATATTCTTAGTTTCAAAAATTTTATAAAAAAAAAAACTGATAATATTCTCAATTTTACTAAATAGGGCAAATTGGTTCAAAAAAAATCTTAAATAGGACATGAGCTACCATAGCATTTGTAAATAGGATTTTTAAGTAATTAACTCTTGAAAAAACACGAAACCCTAAGAAATCACTAAAAATAAAAATTGGTTAATTACAAAATACATCTTAGAAAAAATTACTTATAAATCTCATTTGGAGAAATGTTAGTCCATTTAGTCCTATATATTTTTTTTATAAACTAAACAATCCTTTTTATTTGTAGTATGTATTATTATTTTGATTTAATAATATTTGAGTTTACTTGTTTACCCCTTATTGTGATTGTGTTTTTGATTTTTTTTTAGGATTGAGTGTATGTGGATAAGGTATGATTTAATATTTTCATTTTTTTTAGGGATTTTGTGAAGTGATTGTGGGGATTATTGATGTTAAACCATTTGCATTTTCCTAGGGAGGTGTATGGGTTGTAACGTTCACATTTACCTACATAACATCAGTCCAAAGCCACATTGTCATTCCATTAAGCCTCTCACTAACAATCTATAATATTAGCACCAAACACCAACCACCAACCACATAACATAATATCGATACAGTCCAACAATCACCGATAATTAACATCCACTACCCCCTACTACCACCAAATCCCACCAATACTTTCAGGCATACATCCTCCCACTAACCCCCAACATTACAAAATACACACCCAATCATACAAACATTAGCTACAACACCATGTGTCTGTTACATTATATTATGCACAACATCACATTTGTAATCATTGGTAACCCCCAAACCCGTGAAAATATTACAACATTAACTAACAAAATCATGTATCTGTCACATTACAAGCATGCACAACATCACATTTGCAATCAATGGTAAACCCCAAACCTGTGATGTAAACAAGATCCCCTAAAACACCACATGACGCACCAATTAAACAAAAACCCATTTCGAGCGTCAACCTTGATGTTGTATTGCTTCACAAATAACCAAACTAACATCGAAGACACCCATACTTGTTGTCATCGCACTAACACATGATCAACGATGCCGCTGACGGATTAATTTTAAATCGCCGACATTACGTCCTCAATGTTAATCGCACTTCAAGATGTCCCAGTGCCTATGTCGCTTCACCTCTGTACATTTGATAAAAAGGGTTTCCATGATTTTCTAGGGTTTTTTTGGAAGTTTTGTAATGTTATTTGGAGAATAACGAATTCTAAGTGTAACGTTCCCAAATCTAGCGTTCAACTCACACAAACTGAGGATCAACACTGCAACATTGTCAAGAAACGTTGACATTCCCATTTTTGAGCTTCCATTTTGTTTGTAATGAAGGGAAAAAGGGGGAAAAAAATGTTATAGTATACTTTTGGACTTTTTGGTAACTACAACATCACTTAAACACCCAACATACCCCTCTAAATAGTCAACCCATGCGTTACATTCGTGGAGTCAAGTGTAATTAATATTAATATGAGACTAATTAGTTTACAAAATAAATTGCAGGACTAAATGGTTCAAACTATTTAAACTTGAGATTTATTGGTGTTTTCCCCTAAATCTTAAGATTTTATGTGTTTTTTACTTTAAAACCCTTCTGTTACTTTATACTGAAATTGAAATATTAAGATTTAAAATGAAAAACACATAAAACTTTCAATTATTATTATTTTTTTTTTTTTTTTTTTTTTGCTAATTAAGCCTCCAAAAGAAATTATTCTTTCTTTCCTTTTTCTTGCATATTTTCTTAACAACCAATCAGTACTTTTAAATCAAGAAACCATTTTTAGACCACCACCACCAATTGAAATCAAAACCAGTAACTTTCATCACCCAAGAAGAGAGAGAGAGAGTGTGTGATGGAATCTCTTAACTTCAACAACAGAACAAACATCAGATGGAAGAAGAAACCCCCTCTCAAATCGCGTTAGGATCCTCTAGAGTGATCCCTCTAGAGTGATCTCCTAAAGTAAAGAAGAGGAGCTCGACACGTGTCCCACTCACAAAACTAAGGGTTCGTTTTGGTGAGTAAATTGAAAAAAAAAATTCAAAAATCAAAATTCTAGGTTTCACTCAGTTTGGTAGAGAGAGGTAGATCTGTTTCACCAAAATTCTGGGTTGTGTTCATCAAAATTCTCGGTTTCAAAGCTCAAGATTCAAAGACTCAAGATTCAAAATTCTGGGTTTCACTCAGTTAGGTTTCACTTAATTCTTGGAAATGGCAGTAACATCTATCTTTTTCACTCAGTTCTTGGAGAGGATTAAAGAGAGAGAGAGAAGGGACCAAAGCTTGATTTTGGGTGTTTCTATTTCTTTTAAATCAATACAATTTGTTGATTTAGCTTCTATACAAACAAAGCTTTGATTTTGGGTGTCCGAGCTTTGAAGATCCTCCTGAAGAACTGAGAAGGGACCAAAGTTTTAGAGAGAGAGAAGGGGCAGCTTCAGGATTATCTTCAAGAATCACTACTGGTTTCCTCAATGGGTTTTAGTTTGAAAATACTCCGACGCAGAGGATTCCCTCCTCACACCCACAATCTCAGCACCAGAGAGGCTTGACGACAAGCCGGCGGTGGAGCTAAGATCGTCACTTCCTCCGTCGCTCACGGCAAGTGTTGCCATAGCCAATCTACCAAGGTTGCCGCCATCATCAGCCCACGCAATCGCCGGCAACGACGATGCCTTGAGCGAGATCCTCCTTCGCAGCGGCAGCGGCGACGGGGGCGAGTCGGACGTTCGAAACTCTCAGCCCTTCTCTCTCTCTCTCTTCGAAACAGTGATGAACACAACCCAGGAACCTTCGTTGTTTCAAATCCCTAAATCTGATTTTTTTTTTTCTTTTTTTTTTTTAAAATACTCACCAAAACGACATCGTTTTGATGAATTTTATTCATAATCGTCCGATCAGGCACTTTAGGAGATCACTCTAGAGAATAACTCTAGAGGATCCGGACGCAAATCAAATCAGCCACCTCTCTCTTCACAATCGCTTTCCTCTTCCTCCCCATCTCTCTCCTCCTCTTCCCCTCCTACAAGCACATTTCCAATTCTCTCCTCTCCACCCTAAAAAATTCCCCCCCAACCCCAATCCCTCCACCTCTGCACCTCACAGCAAACCCTAGCTGGAGAGAAATTCCTCTGGTACGCACCCCACAGTAGGTTCAGCAACCAGTTGTCTGAGTTCAAGTACGCCATTTTGATGGCTGCGATACTCAATCGAACCTTAATTGTCCCTCCGGTTCTGGATCACCACGCAGTTGTTCTCGGTAGTTGCCCTAAATTTAGGGTTCTGAGTCCTAACCAACTTGGTTTTGCTGTCTGGAACCACACGATTGAGCTCATTCAGAGTCGCAGGCAAGTAATTTGAGATCGTATATATGTATATATGTGCACGTTCTTTATATATAGAACTTTGTATAGATGTGAATTATTCAGTTTCTTGAGATTGATTGTGGGTCTAATTAAGTCCTGTTAATTTTTTGCAACTTTACATCTAAATTTTTTGGCAATTTGACAAATGAGGAAAATGGGTTGAATTTGGAAACATTTATTATGGGAGCAGTTAACCATTTTGGTTTCTTGAAGAAGAAGAAAAAAAAGTGTGACAAAGTCGTTTGCAATTTTACATCTTAATTTTTTGGCGAATTGATGAATGAGTAAAATGGGTTGAATTTGAAAACTATTTGGTCTATTTACTGGACCAGTTAACAGTATAGGCATACTTGGGCGGGAAAAGGCGTGACAAAGCCTCAAAATTGTTTTGAGTTGTGTGCTTTATATAACAGAATAGATATACACACAAATGCTTTTATATACTTGGATCTCAAGATTATGTTCTGGCTATGATTGGGTTTTTCTTCTATTTTTCGCACATGTACTTTATTGTGGAGATATTGCTGAATTTCGTAATAATAATGAACTTTTTTGTTTGCTTGGCTTGCCTTTAGTTATCATAGTTGTATCACCATGTTTGGTTTTTGATTGAATAGATGATTAATTTAGAGTTATTTTCTGATATGTTACTTAATTTACTGGTTGCAGATGCGTATCCATGGCTGATGTAACTAATATTTCAAAATTAGTAACTGCTTCAGATGTTTGAGTAATAGATTTCAGTGTTTTTATATCTATCTGGTGTGGTGTAAATATAGACTTGGTTTGCTCTAAAAAGTCAAACAAACAGTCGTCTTTGTTGGACACCCTGAGGCAATGTGGGTCTCTATTATCTGGGTACAATGGTAATGTAAATAATTGTTTATATGCTCTAGATGAAGATTGCAGGACAACTGTTTGGACTTATGGGAAAGATGGTGAAGATGGGACATTAGATTCATTCCAGCCTGACAAACAACTTAAGAAAAAAAAGAAAATTTCATATATCAGGAAGCGTCGAGATGTATATCAAACGCTTGGACCTGGTTCTAGAGCTGAATTGGCCACTGTTTTGGCATTTGGAAGTTTTTTCACTGCACCATATAAAGGTTATGAGCTATACATTGATATTCATGAATCTCCGAGAGATCAAACAATGCAATCATTAATTGAGAAGATAAGCTTCCTTCCATTCGTCCCTGAGATCATGAGTGCAGGGAAGGAATTTGCTTCCAAGACAATCAAATCTCCTTTTCTGTGTGCTCAGCTTAGATTGTTGGATGGGCAGTTCAAGAACCACTGGAAGACTACTTTTCTGGGTTTACAAGAAAAGATAGAATCTTTAAGACACGAAGGTCCTCTCCCAACTCATATTTTTGTGATGACTGATCTTCCACAAGGTAATTGGACTGGAAGTTACTTGGAGGACTTATCAAGAGATTCAGATGCCTTCAAGCTTCATGTTCTGAGAGAAAAAGATGAGCTAGTGACAAAAACTGCAAAGAATCTTGCAGCGTCTGCAAAAGAGATGAAGTTTGGGTTTCTTTCAGAGAGTCTTGATAGAATGAAGAAAAATTGTCGTCCTCCATATTTACCTGATATGCTTCTATACATTGAGGAAGCTGTTTGCAGCTGCGCTTCACTTGGTTTTGTTGGAACTGCTGGGTCAACAATTGCAGAGAGTATAGAGCTGATGAGGACAGATGGTGTATGCTCGAGTTGAGGATCCACTGAATTGTAGCCATTTGTTTTTATTATAAAGGTTTGAGATTCATTGATGGTGGAGTTCATGTTCTCATTTCAGAGATTGCATTTCACCGATTGCAAGTACACCCGGAATCAGTCATTTTCGTTGGGCAATGCAGTCTTCTATAATTTGGCTTTTCTAAACTTCCATGGCAAAAGTGAAACTCTGAAACATAAAGTGGCTAGCTGCTCTTATATCAATTTGTTCTGACTTATGACTCTTAACAACCCAGCATGCTGGCTTGCTAGAAATTTTGGTACGAGTGAGCTTCCCATTCTCAAAGGATGGATTATCTCTGTTGAACTTGGCTAGTGTTCCATTTTGTTGAGAATGATTATATTTGGAGGAGGTTAATCTAGAAAACAAGAAGAGCTGCTCATTCATATTTTGAAGGTCATGGTTTTTCATTGGTGCTTATCATCTGCCAACGAGTGCCTGCTTCTCTACTTGGACAATCTCAATCATAGTGGAGCGCTTTGGGTACTTCTATCATTGTAAGAGATCAGTTAAAATATGTTAATGTTTGCTGATTCCATCTTCTGGTCCGTTAGAGATGATTCTGTCTCTATGTCCAGTTTTAACTCGTTGAGAGTGGAGTAACTGGAATGTCACCTTGGGTTGTTTGAAACTCAGCAATTTTTTATTCTACAAAATAATGGATAGGTTCCAATTTACAATTCCATTGGTCATTTTGATTGTATCTCAATTTAAATCATGGTGGAACATTGCCTATTGGATACATATTTTAAATAATAAAAAAAAAAAAATCCTATTGGATTCACCATTTCAAAATAATGTACTATGCGACCCTGCCCAGTTGATTTCTTTTTGTTTTTTTGTTTGGAGGTTGTTGTGGGAAAGAGAATTTTCCTTGGCTAAAATGATTACATTGAATTCGGGCCTAATTCCATGACCCTGGTTGATGAAATTACTATTTTTGTGTTATTTGTTTGTTTTTAAGTCATTAAGAATTATCATAACAAATTTTATGCTCACCATTTCTTGGGCTGCATTTATTTAATTCAAAAAATTGGAACTGGAATGTATCATTTCAAAAGAAGAAATATAGAGAGGGAAGGGGTGAAACCATGATATCGTTGCCCATCCTCTCTCTCTCTCTCTCTCTCTCTCTATATATATATATATATATATGCATCATCTACTCACTCACTCTTGCCCATTTTCCACAATACCCAGACTCTGATGTTGTAAGTAGGAGATGCATTAATTGAAAAATTCTTAGAATCCATGTTTATATGGTGTGCCTATGAGTTTATGTTGGCTGTCAGATTACCACAATTCTACTTTTTTTTTCTCCAGACTTTGGTTTGGTTGTGTAAACAATGAGATGCTACTAAACACGATATAGCGAACTTCTTCTAGAGTAAACAGTAGTAATCTTGTGAACACTAGAGGCCAGTACTAGACTAGGGACATTTGAACTTTAGATGGAGATTGTTCTTAAGCTAAGATTATGATCTTTTGAGATTCTTCGGATATTGACACCAAGACATCCACAATATCTGAGAGTGTTTTTAAAGGCTCAAGGCGTACTAAGGCATTAAGGTAATATTTGATTCACAAGATTAATAGTAAAATATTAATAATCTTATTAAATTAGTGTGGTATTTACTATCCAATTAAATTAATAATCTCACCCCTACCCCATTACTAATAATCTTACAAATTTGTTGGATTAATTATTCATTGGCTTAATAATCTTAAACCAAAATGTTAAAACAAACATAGGATAATTGAGCCTACAGATTAATAATCTCAATCTCATACTCTAATTCACCTAATCAAACATGCTCTAAAGGTTTCTTGAGGCCTAAGCACAAGGCGAGGCGCGGGCTTTATTAAAGCAAAGTACACATTCTTAGTAAAAAAAAAAATAGATAAATTAACATAGACTAATGATTCATATTAGTACTAAGACAATTTTTAAAAAAAAAAATGGTAACCAAGGCAAATTATAGAATAATTCTCAAAGCCATGAAAGTGCATATTACATAGTATTCCACATTCAACAAAAACCACACACGAGCGCGCACAAAAAAAAAAAAAAAAAAAAAAACACACTAAGGTAGCGTTTACGTTTTTTGTTTATGTTTATAAAAATTTTATAAACTGGTTTTTGTTTATTTTTAGAAAAACATAAACTACAAACGTGTTTGGTTTGAACAAAATATTTGAAAATTTTTAAAAACATAAACTAAAAAATATGTTTATTCATGCCTAAAATATTTATATTTATTTTTGAAAAAAAAATTATTTGAAAAAAAAATGAATTGAAAAAAAAATTTATTTGACTAAAAATTAATTGAAAAAAAAAATTTGTTAGTCAAATTTTTAAATTTCTATTTAAAAACCAACGTAAACTCATTTTTCGAGTTTACAATTTTTTCTCAAATTTACAAACTGAGACAACCATTTATAAACCAAAAAAATTATCAAGCACATTTTTATGACAGTTTTTTAAATTTTTGTAAATATAAACTGAAAACTAAAAACGAAATTATTACCAAACAGGCAATATAAATTTCTATCTTTTTTATATCTTTCTTCATTAGTCTCTAACTTTGCACAAATTATTCATAAATTCCTTTTAATTTGTATGTGAATTTAATAATTTAATTAAAAAAATGGTGCATACACACAAAAACATAATGCTAAACATCTACATTATGACCAATTATTTAATTATGAATAATTAACTTATCATTGCTACATGTATTATATTGTTGCAAAAAAATTTCACATATTACTTTTGTGATATGTTATATATGTCAATGTTTACATATATAAATATATAAAAAAATATAAATGTAAATTTATATATGTTATTGTATTCATACATTGTCAATCTGTAATGTTATATTACCATCGAATACTTTAATTTTCTAATATGTATCGCTTTAGTAATATAGTGATATTTGGTAAGAAAAAACTGCGGAATTGTATATTGTTCTCCTATCAACTTATATTCAACACATATATACATTCATGTCATACAAATTATATCGATTCCGGTTTTGACCTGTTATCTATTGTATTCCAGATGTGGGTTAGTATGGTTTAAAATGGTTATTCATATCTTGTTTCCCTTATTTCCCTCATATTTTGGTTATCAGGTTGTAGTTGTGCGTTTGGAACAGGTTAGTTGCTTGTTTTTCTAAACCTTTGTTGCCCAGATTTTGGCTCCTCCACTCGAACGGAACGGGCTTCACAAATTTTGTTCCTCCGCTAGAGCGGCCATTCTTGCGCTCAAGCGGGATTTGTCAACTTTTAATATTTTTGCAGTTCTGCAAATACTGAGAGAGTGCATTGGACGCTCGAGCGTCCAGTCTCACAGTCAAACGGGACCCTTCGTCTGCAAAACTTCTGGAAACGTATATTCTATGCTCGATCTTCGCTTCTTGTGCTCGAGCGAACCTTTGTGTTTGACGCTCGAGCGTCACTTTCCACGCTTGAGTGGACTATGTGTATACCAATCCATGAAGATGTCATTTTGAATCTTTTTCTTCTCCCTCTCTCTCTCTCTCTCTCTCTCTCTCTCTAAAACTTTCCAAAAACCTAGACCTACACATTCTCTCCCTAAAACTCACATTCTCTCTAAGATTTCATCTAGATCCTTTGAGATTTCCACCCTAGTGCTTTTGAGAAAAAGGTAGAGTGCATCAAGATCTTCACTTTGATTCGATTAAAAGTGGGTTTCGTCGTTCTTGGAATCTCACTCTCGTTTGGCTCATCTTCTTCTTTTGAGGTAGGGATTTTTCTACATTCTCATATGATTTTTAGCTTAGTTATTATTATTGTGCAACAATGGTGGAATGTGGGAGTAGTTTGATCAAACTTAGGGTTTGTGTTCAAGTTGAAAAGAGGGGTTTCCATGTTAGAATGCATAAATGAATATAGGGTTTTCAATATGAGGTTATCTTAGGTTATGATGGTAGATTTTAACCTTTGGATTGATATTTGAAAAAGAAGGAAATTTGCCCTAACATACCTTGAATAATTATTTTGTATAAATAATGAAATTGATGTGAGAAATGTGAAATTGGGGAAAAGTATAAATGGATGGTATAGTTGGATTTGTTTAATCACTCATCCATGGAAATTTGATAGATTATCTGTTATAAAGATTGTATATCTGTTTAGAAATATCTGTATTAGGCCATCAGTGGTGGATAGCTTTGATTGTTGTAGAAATGGCATGTGGATTAGGCAAATTAAAACTAATCTTTTGATGGTTGTCATTGAATATGGCCATGTTTATATACATTGTACATGTATGATTATTTGGGAGTGGAAAGGGAATATACTCCATTGTTTGATTTTGTATTTATGTACATTGCATATGTATGAATGATTGTTTGGGAGGAGAAAAGAGATGGACTCCATTATAACTAAGTTGGCCGAAGTGTCCGGGGTGAAAGTCCTGAAATTATACATGGGTGCTTAGCCCGTGAACAAAATATCTGTAAAATGGCAATTGTAGTGATTGTATAGCCTATGTTTACATGAGTCCCGTTTGACGACTGCCCGCGGATGAAATATTCGTGAAATGGAAGTTTGAAATGTTCATGTATATGTGTTGTATAATTTGAAAACCATTGAGTTGTAACCTCAATTTGGTTGTTGAGAAACAATGAAATTGACTCATAAATTGAGAAAGATAAGTGAACGGAATATGAATTGTAGGGAAAATGGATTAAGACTTGAATTTGATATCTTATGAGTATATAAATTCATGAAAGTTTTACCCCAAGCATTGTTTATGCACTTTGTACTTATATCTTTGTTAAACCTCATCTATTGTGTTAGATGATTCCTACTGGGCTGTGGCTTACCCTATTTGGGAAAAACATTTTCCGGTAATGATGAAATGTCTGCACCAAGGCAATAGCGTGTAAGAGATTTTTTAGAGCAAGAGCCTCTTATTTTGATTGTATATCTTTGTAAAGCCAAGGGCTTAAGATGTAATAAGCAAAGCTCACTTTTGTTGTAACCAAGTCAAGGCTTGGAAAAATGTAAGCCAATAGGGCATTTATATTTGTCAAACTCTTTTATATCGTTAACTTCATGTAATGAAAGGACTACTTACTCTGATTTATGCGATTATTAATATATGATTTGGGTTGTTTCTATTGTGTATTTTTTGGGGCGTTACACAAATAAATATCCACAACAAACACTTTCAATAACAAATTAAGACTTTGCAAAACACCAATATCACAACAATAATTGTACTTTTTATATTTATTTTTTTATGACAATTGTATACTAATTACTAATGTTATATTTTTCATCATGCAAGATATTTGTGACACAAAAAATGAGACTCAACAATTCTTGATATATAAAAATATACTACATATTGATATTAATGCATTCTTACACTAATAGAATGCAAATAATATACAATAGTTGGTTCAATGAATTTGTATTATAAAATGAACAATTAAATAAAATTGTGTAATTGTGTAATTGTGCAATTAATTTCATACTTTCAATTGTATTACATGTACAGATTATAAAAAATTGAAGTGGGAAGTTAATAGAAAAAGATTTGTGTAATACTATATATTTAAAAGACCTGTTTATTATTTATTATTTAAGATAAGATTGTGCTTTTAACAATCTAACTATAAATTAATATTTATATTTACAAAATTTCTCATTTAGAATTTAAATTCTTCAGCCGACTATGTATTTATTTCTTACTTAGTTGTATTTTGAATACAGATCAATTTATCTATACAAGTCTTTATACTTTGTACACATATCACATACTACTTTAAAAAATATGTATAATCATAGTACTAACAATTGATGAAAAGTTACGTGTCGTATAGCGACTCTGGTTTTGACCCAATATTTTATTGTGTTCCGGACTCGGGTTTCATGGTTCAAAGTTGTTGCTCATCTCTTTTTCATTTGTTGTTCTTGGATTGGTCATTTGGATTGTAGTTATATGTTTGGAACAAGTTGGTTGCTTATTTTTCCAAATCTAGGTTGCCCAGAATTTTGCTCATCCGTTCGAGCGGCCATTCTTACGCTCGAGCGAGCTTTGTAAATTTTGCTCCTTCGCTCAAGCAGTCATTCTCGCGCTCAAGAAGGCTTTGCAAACTCTCAGTATTTTTGTAGACTTGCAAATACTGGAAAAGTGTATTCTACGCTCGAGCGGCGTTTCCTACGCTCGAACGGGTAGACGTTATAATGTCCAATATTGCGCTTGAGCGATGTCCTTCGTTTGCAAAACTTCTAAAACTATGTATTCAATGCTCAAGCGTCACTTCTTACGCTTGAGTGAAACTTTGTGTCTGACGCTCAAGTGTGACCTTTCACACTCAAGCAGACTGCGTGTATAACAGTCCATGAAGATGACCTTTTTCATCATTTTTTTCATTCCTCTCTCTCTCTCTAAAACTCTCCAAAACCCTAGATCTTGAGTTTCTCTATGTAAAACTCACATTCTCTCTTCTATTTCACCTAGATCCATTGGGTTTTTCACCCTAGTGCCTTTAAGAAAAAGGTAAAGCACGTCGTGGGCTCTCTTTCCATCCGAACGAAAGTGGGTTTCGATGTCTTTGGAGTTTCAACCTTGCTTTGCTCGTCTTCTCTCCTTGAGATAGGGACTCTCTATACCTTAATATGAGTTTTAACTTATTTATAGGTGGTTGTGTGAAAATTGTGAGATTTGGGGATGTTTTGAGCAAACATAGGGTTTGGGTTCAAGTTTGAAAAGAGAAGTCTCTATGTGGGTGTTATATAAATGATTATAGGGTTTGGATATGAGGTTATCTTGTGTTAAAATAGTTGATTTTGGCCTTTGGGTTAATATTTGGAAAATAGAAAGCTTTGCTCTAAAATTTCTTGAATGATTATTTTGTATAAATAATGAAATTGGTATGGAAAATGTGAAATTTGGGGAATGTATAGATGAAAGGTGTTATTGGATTTGTTTAATAGCTCACCTATGAAAATTTGATGATTTATCTGTTATAGAGATTGTATATCTGTTTAGATATATCTACTTTAGATTATCGGTGGAGAATAGTCATAATTGTTATAGATATTGCATGTGGATTAGGAGAATTAAAACTAATCCCTTAGCCATTATCATTGAACATGATTATGAATGATATACATTATATATGTATGGTATTTGGGAGAAGAAATAGGATGTACTCTATACTTTGAGGAGAAAAATATGATGAACTCCATTGAACTAAGTTGGCCTATGTGTCCAGGGTGAAAGTCCCCAAAACCATTTGCATACATGGGTGCTGATTCCTGCGAATGAAATTTTTGTAAAATGGCAAATAAAAGTTAATGTATTTGTATGATAACTTTATCTGTTGGAAACTTATGAGGTGTAACCTCTGTTGATGGGTTAAATGCAGTGGATGTATCTATAGAACCAAAATGAATTAATTGAGATGTGAGTTTGGCATAACATGGTTTTGGAAAGAGTTGTGGAGATTTTATTGTAGGACAATGAACATGTGCATTATACTTATATCTTGTTAGTTCTTATATATTGTATTTGTATGTTTCTACTAAGTTTTGGCTCACCTACTTGGGAACCATTTTCAGGTGCTGGAGACATACTTCTACCAAGACAGTAGTTTGGGGAGATTTGGGAAGCAAGAGCTTCTTTACCTTTTATTATATTCTTGTATAGCCAAAGGCTTCTATTGTGTTAAGTTAGGCTCACTTTTGTATACCAAGCAACGACTTGGAAAGATATAAGCCTATAAGGCATATGACTAATTGTTCAGTTTCAATTCTCTTATTGTTGTAACACATGTTGTAGATTCAGGATGAATATTTATGAATGTATATCGTATGTGTTAACTTTTGTAAACAAACTCTGATGAATGAAAGTATTTTAGTTCTATTATTCTTCCGCTTATAAATTAAATTGATTATATTATTTTGGGGGCGTTACATGTCGTGCCAACCACTAATACCATAAAAAATTTCATCTCTAATAAAATACTTTTTCCACTGTCCTATAGCGATCCCAGTTTTTCCCTCCATTGATTAGTGTAATCCGGACTTGGGTCTGTGGATGTTGGTTGTTGTATATATATTGTTTTCGTTCTTCAATACTTTGTATTTGAGTTATAAGATATTTTGGGCAGAATTGTTACAGGTTGGGTGTAATTGGGAGCAAATGGTTGCTGCCCAGAATTTTGGTCCTTCGCTCGAGCGAGCCTTTTATCGCTCGAGCGAGCTCTTTGTTTTGATCCTTCGCTCGAGCCAGGGCTTGTTCGCTCGAGCGAGAGTTAGTTTTGTGTCTGCGTCTGGTTCTGAACTTGAGAGTTGCATTTCTTGGCTAGAGCGAGGTGTATGTTTTGAGTTTCTTCGCTCGAGCAAGCATTCTGTCACTCGTGCGTGCTTCTGGTTGCAGACCTGAAGCTTCGAATTGTTGGCTCGAGCAAGACTTTCTTCGCTCGAGCGATGGTTCTTTGTGTCTGGTTGCTCGAGCGACCAATCCTTTGCTCGAGCGAGCCTGTGTTACATCAGATCGCAGCAGCGAGAAACACTTCACTTTTTCATCTCTTTTCTTTACACAAACCCTAGATCCGAGCTCTCTCTCTCTCTCTCTCTACACACCTTCTCTCTAGGTATTGATCTACTTCTAGTGAGTTTCTAGCCTAGTTTCTTTGTAAGAAAGATAGAGGGTGAGTTGGGCTTCCTTTTAATCTGAAAAATAGTGGATTTGGAGCAATTTGGATTTTGGTCATCTTCTCCTTTGGGCTCCTAATTTCGAGGTAGGGATATCCTACTCCATCTTATATGCTTTGTCTTTAAATTTTGGTATTTTGATATGTTGGGGTTGTTGGATAATTTTGGAAAAAGTTAGGGTTTGTTGTGTAATTTAAGAAAGAGGGGTTTTCAAATTATTAAAGCTTATGTGTATGTGAGTTGTTGAAAATGGAATTACTGTTGTACATTGGTAAAACCAAACCTTAGGGTTGATATGTGAAATATGAAAAATGCCCTAATTATTATCATGAGAAATTAATTTGTATAATTAATTTTGGGAAATTGAAATTGAGTGAGAATATTGAAATTGGGAGGCTATGGGATTAAATGGTGTAGTTTGATTAATTTATCACTCACCTAGGAAAATGTTTATATTATATCCATTTGATACATTTATTTTCTGTTTAGAAATTACTGCTTTGGACTATCGGTGGAGGATAGTTTTAATTGTTGTAGATAATGCATGATGATTAGGCGAACTAAAACTAATCAATTGAATATGCCATCGAATATGGTGGTTTGAATAATACATCAAATTTATGTATTGATTGACCTTGTATATAATATGTGTTTATATACATTGTGTTGTGTGGGAGGAGATAGGAGATGTACTCCACGGTTTAGGGGAAGATAAGGGATGGACTCTTAAACCGGACATTGTTTGGGAGGAGATAAGGGATGTACTCCATTGATACAGCGATTATGTATATCTATTGAAATATTGATATAGCAAATGTGTATATCATATATGAAGTATGGAAGTGTTTTATTTGAAATTGATACAGCGATTATGTGTATCTATTGTGAAGTATGATGTGATTAATATGAGTTGTTATCCCAATTGAAATGGAAGTACTAGTGACATGAGAGGTAATCTCATTTAAATTATCTAGCCAGGTTCTGAGCCACGTTTATGCAACGAGTTGATAAGTGAAGGAAAGTGAAATGTAACATGGAACTGTAATGTGATATAAATTTGTTATAAATGTTGACCATCTATTAAATGCTATTATTTTAGTCTTTGCTTATAGTTGGTTTAGTATATCTCTACTGGACTGTGGCTCACCCTATATAGGACATCATTTTCAAGTCCAGGTGATATGACACCTCCAAAGACATAGCTTGGAAGGTTTTGGGGGTTGAAGACTCTTTTTGTTGTTTTGTTATCCTTTTGTCGTATTACATGTAAATTTAGGTCAATGGCATAATATGTATTTGAGTTAGTACTCTCTTTTTGTAATCAAGTGTTAGCTTGGAAAGTTGTAAGCCCATAGGACATTTACTTTTGTTGTCAACATGTAATACTTTTGTAATAAATACTCTGATGAATGGAAAGATATTTGTTTCTCTTATATCAATACTTATCAAGAAATGTAAAATTTTATGTATTTTTTTAAGGGCGTTATAGTCCCAATAATTTGATATTTCTCCCATAATATTGTTTTGGTGTAGTCAAATTTGACGTGAAAGGCCCATGTCCAATCCAAATCGATCCAACAATGAAAGCTCACTATTACCTCACTAGTGTAGTCGGTTTCTATCATTTAAGACTTTAATTTTGAGATTTTGGCAGTTTCTTGGTTAAAATAAATATTATTTTGGCTATAATTTTATTTTTTCAATTTTTTTTTCTATAATTTGTCACTTTTTAAATTTTTAATTTTTTTATGTTTGGCATGGTTAAGAAATTGCTTTTAGTATTTGTTTATTAGTAGAATTAAGAATTTTTTTTTTTTTTGTAATTATAAACACAGATGTAAACTTTGAGTGATTCATATTTTATTAATTATTAATAAAATTCATACAAGTTATATATTTTTTTTATATTGAAAATACATATCAAAATATTTGCTACAATTTCTGCTTATAATTTTATGAAACAAAAATAAATTAAATAAATTAAAAAGAAGTTTGCTATTGGGAAGTAGAGGGAGAAGTGTTTCTAATTTTTAGTTTTTAATTTTTGTTTTCTAATTATCAACTTTCTACTTGTTAAATACTACGACTCATTGTCTTGAAGGGATGGGATGATATTAATTTCTTAAAAGGGGCAATTCTATTTATACCTAATAAATATCTCATTAAACTCATTTGTACAAGATTGTTTCCATAATCTATATATATATATATATATATGAGCCGTGCCTTATACCCCCTGGTGAAATTCAGTGAGGTGGCGAGCCCACCGCCGAAATCAAAAAAAAAAAAAAAAGCTGTTTTTTCTCCAATCTCGATGCCACCTCATCAACCCGGTGGGTGGCCGCATTTTTCTAT
Source organism: Camellia lanceoleosa (assembly GCA_025200525.1). Taxonomy (NCBI): domain Eukaryota; kingdom Viridiplantae; phylum Streptophyta; class Magnoliopsida; order Ericales; family Theaceae; genus Camellia; species Camellia lanceoleosa. The sequence goes on from CM045769.1 coordinate 108,193,642, forward strand.
ATATATAAAGCAAACTGAGAGTTTTAACTAAGGGAGTCCAGTGGAGCTCAAAACCCTCATTTTAATTTTTTTGAATTTTTAATTTTTAAACAATTAAAAAAATCCATATTTGTTATACTAATTCTTTTCAAAATGCATATTTGTTTTGCTATTAAATATAGGAAGCAGTTCACTATAATAGAAAAATAAAAATATCAAATTTCAACTATTTAAAGATCGACTTCTTATGAACATATATTTCGATCTTTTTATACACATAATTTTTCTGTCGAATACATTTTCAAATCTCTTATTCTCACAAAAAAATAAAAAAATTTACAAATTGCAAAAACCTTGTGCTACGCACAAAATTAAAAAATAATAATATAATTTAAAAAAATTATAATATATTTTATCTATACTTTATAATAAATATTGGAGCTTTAACATTCCATAATTAGTGAATTGTTAAGTTTAAAAAATAATTTAAAAATGAGCATTGATATTCAAGAAAAAAAATATAAACTTAATTTTTAAGTTCAGTAATGTGACAATCAATTAGAATATTAAAGATAGGGAGCAGCTTGCCTCCAGTCCGAGATCGAACTGGACGATGCTATTTGGCCCGTAGGGGCCCACCTCGGATCTCGTTTTGATAATCTGAACCGTTCAATGTGTAGAACTCGTCGAGTACTATATACTTGTAAAAAATTACGTTGATCGGATATCGATAGCTATCTCATCGGATCCATTTTTTATCAACCATTCATTTGTCACCGTCCATTTTTTTTTATACAAAACTAATTTGATCACATAGCTATCAATATCCGATCAATGTGATTTTTAACAAACATATAGCACTCAATGAGTTCTATACATTGAATGGTTTGGATTACCAAAATGAGACCCGTGGTGGGCCTCCACGGGCTGAACAGCATCGTCTAGTCTGATCTCGGACTGGAGACAAGCTGCTTCCTTAAAGATAATACTCTCTCTCTCATATATTCTCTAATCATTAATCTATCACATCACTTACACATCATTGGTTTAGAAAATGGGTTTACAAAGTGGGTTTGTATAAAAAGGATCTCATTTTCTATAATGATTCCATGATTTATGATTTAGAAAAAGAAAAATGACCATTGATTCAATGGTAAAACCTTAGCCTAACAATCTTGAAGTTATGAGTTCAAGTCTTGGAACAATCACTTTGTACACTATGTCAAAAATTAGGTGTGCACTCAATATTTTTCCTCTCAAATACACATTAATGTATACTAATTGAGCGTCGTTTTTGAAATATGAAAAAAGTCTTCATTGTGTACTCTCTTTCTAACGAATTTTTCTCTTATCCCAAAACCCAAACCGTCATACATTACACCTTCAAGTCATTTACATCATCCTCGCCCCTATAAATGTCATATTCATGCAATGATTCGATTCATTTTTTTTTTCTTCCTATTTTTCTGAGATGATTGAAGGTTAGTCTATACTTAGTCTCTACCATTATTTAAACAAACTCATACATCTTTTAAGCAGACCATTTTTTCTTTTTCTTTTTACTTTCAATCATTTTTTATTTTTGCATTTAATATTTTGTGTATTCTCTCTACTCTCTAATGACTATTTTCTGATTTTGCTAATGATCATTTTTTTTTTTCAAAAATATTATTCCGGTAGATTTTTTATACATAATTTTACACTAAAATGATGTAATAATGTCATTTGTATAATTAAAAATATGTCAACGGACTCTTTGTTATAAAGTGATATATATAAGTTTTTTGTATTGATTTTATGTTTGTATATCACTACTCTTTTTTAGTTTTTACTTTTTACATTTTGTGACATTCTGATGTGTTAATTGACAATTGGTATCTATTTTTTGTTCAGGTTAGGCCAATATGGTCTTTAAATAGTTTTCCAGATGTAAATATACCTTAATATTGATATAATAACTATTAGACATATTTCAAGAATAACTGCATAATTTATTAATTAAATTTTAAAATTGTTAATAAATATACCAAACAAATTTGTACGTTAGACATATTTTTGTTATAAAAAATATTTTAAAATATATTTACTAATTAAATATTAAATAAAATAAGTGGGGCAATTAACTCATAGATTGAACATGAACTAAAGGATTAGGCTTAAACCTATAATTGTTATCAAAAGAAATCGACTCAAACTTGATTTTTCATGCTACTTTTTATGTTTAAAATAGGGTAAATTACACTTTGCACCCCTACACTTTGCACCAAATTTCACCTTGGTCCCTACATATGAAATCGTTACAGTCAACCCCCTACACTTTTGATCAAATCCCATTTTAGTCCTTACACATGAAATCGTGACAGTTAAACTTCCTGCACTTATGAAATCGTGACAATAAACTCCATGCACTTCTAGTCAAGTGTCAATGTTACCCTTTTGTTATTCCACCATATAAGACTTTAATAGAAATCAGCAATATGACAGGCATATAACTATAAAATGAGAGCAAAAGAGGAAAATCACCCAAATTTCCCATCTATATACATATCGTCCTAAAATTTACATAAAATTTTGATTGTATTTAGCTAAAACAAAACGTAAATTATGAACGATTAAGGAAATATTTTTTTGCAAAAATTTGAATAATAAAGCTTTGCTTTCCATAGTAATAGAGACTTCAATTCTCTGCAGTATTTTTTTATTTATTTCAAAAGCTCTATTTTCTTCCTTCTTCATCCTAATTTTCAGTATATGAACACACACACACACACACACACACACACACACACACACACACTTATATAACTCTCAAATGCTTATCACGTCGGACAAAGCATATATTGATGGGAAATGAGAATGATTTTCCTCTGTTGCCCTCATTTCATAGTCACATATTTGTTACATGATTTAATTTTGTTAAACACTTAAATAATGGAGTAACAGAAGGAAAAAATTGACACTTGACCAGAAGTGTAGGAGGTTAACTATCATGATATAAGGACCAAAATGGGATTTGACCAAAAGTGCAGAAGGTTGGCTATCATGATTTCATATGTAGGGACCAAAGTGAGATTTGATGCAAAATGTAAGGGTACAAAGTGTAATTTACCCTTTAATATAATATTGGAACCTCCAAATTAGCTCATACCAGTCACAAACTGATAAATTATAATATAATTTAAACATAAAGTTTAAATTTATTATTATTGAATATTTTTATTAATTAACTAATCAATTTTTTAGATTAAGTGTAATATTAGAGCTAGAATATGACCTATAATTTAGGACTACTCTATCTTAGATAATTTTTATTCAATTAATTGTTTTAAACATAAATATATAATTTTTTTACCTATATTCAAAGTTTTGATAAGTATGCATAAAATATGTTCATGTTTCTTATCTTTTGTTATAAAAAATACTTACAAATATCTATTTGCCAACTTAATAAATAAATAGGTCAAATGATTCATAAGTTGACATAAACCTAGACAATTTCTAATAATTAGGTGAAGGTCAAGTTGGCTTAAATATTGAGTCAACTACATTTTATGTCGCTTCTAATGTTTAATTAGCCTAATTCTAACACCACAAGACAATATTAATACATTCTTACGTAAGAGTTAGGATATAACACACATTATAGCATGAGTAGACAAATTTCTAGGTTTTACAAAATATGAACAAATTAGTATATTAACAAATGTGATTTACGACTATCATATGATAAATTAAAATTACAAAACTCATAAGATGAAATGTACTTATAGGTTATCATAAATATAATTTTTGTAATTTATTATTTAATTTTTACCAATTAAATTATGACATGCATTTCTATTAAGAACTTAGAACACACAATTAATGACATAAGGATAAAAAAAATTCTGTTATGTGTAACTTTGATAAAAATGAATAAAATTTAATTGATTCTAAATCATTTTTACTAAATATTTTAGATAAATTTTATATTATTAGGGGTTTTTAGTTTAAGGTCCATGATATTAGAATTTTATAAGATAAAAAACATGTAATATTTTCATAATAGTTGGGGTTCCTCAACATTTTCACATAAATTTTTTTTTTTTACAAGCTGAAGTTTTTCTGTGACAAGCTAAATTTTTTCTAATAATATTATTGACGGACCTTAACTAATAACAAAAAACATATTGGACCTCTCCTACTACTCAAACTTAGATAAGGATGCTTCACTAATTTTTTGTATTATTATTTAATTTTAAGAACTAATTTTTGATTATGTATTTATAGGGATTTTTTTTAAGGTCCCTAGTATTACAATTTTAGGAGATAAAGGACATCCTAAACTTTTATACTACCTCAAGCCCCTCAAAAACATGCCTCTTCCCTCCGAAATTATTGGATCAAAATATCCTTACATTTTATATTCAAACATTTTTCACTTCTTGAACATTTTCAAAACTTAAAAATTTAATAACTTTTGATTTTGATGTCCATTTTCAATAAAAATTATATTTTTGAAATGCCCTCTTTGAGATCTATCAAACAAAATCCATGATGAATATAAAATTCAAATAATAATAATAATAATAATAATAATAATAATAATAATAATAATAATTTGACAAAATTTCACTGAGTTAGAAATCAGCATGAAAGTAAATTTCTCTAAGTACATTTACAAAGAAATTTTAGAGAAAATCAAATATGTTAGAGAAAATCAACATGCAAGTAAATTTCTCTGACTACATTTGCAGAGAAATTTCAAAGAAAATCAAAATGTGTAGAGAAAATTAACGTGCAAGTCAATTTCTCTTACTACATTTGTAGAGAAATTTCAAAGAAAAATCAAATGTGTTAGAAAAATTAACATGTAAGTAAATTTTCCGAACTATATTTGTAGAGAAAATTCAAAGAAAATCAACATGACAGAGAAATTTCAGATATAGGTCCAATGATATTTCAGATTGCAAGTGTGTGATGGCCAAGGAAGATCAATATAACAGAGAAATTTTAGATATAAGTTCAAGTGAAATTTCTCTAGTATAAGTCTAGTGAAATTTCAAGAAAATTTATCTTCATAAATAAATTTCTTTGGTATAGATCCAAAGAAATTTCAACAGATCTTTCAAATTCTTTAGTATAGGTCTAGAGAAATTTCTGCTATAAGTCTAGTGAAATTTCTCTAGTATAGGTCTAGAGAAATTTCAGCAGGTCCTCTAAATTATCTAGTATAAGTCTAGAGAAATTTCTGGCATAGGTCTAGAGAAATTTCAGTAGGTCCTCCAAATCATGTGACATAGGTCTAGAGAAAATTACCTAGTATAGGTCTAGTGAAATTTCTATGATATAGATCCACAGAAATTTCAGCAAGTCCTTCAAATTCTTCAATATAAGTCTAGAGAAATTTTAGCAGGTCCTCCAAATTCCTCAAGATCCATGAGTTTATTATTGTCCATGAGCACGCACTCTTTATTCTTCATCAAATAGATCAATGACCTATCTTCATGGTAGTGGACAAGGTCAACGGGACGGACATAGCCGTGAAGGCAGTGGAGGAGATTCGAAAATTGGCATCGAAGACATGGACAATGGTTGTCAAGATTGAAGAAGGTGAAGGTGGCGGTGTCGAAGAATGAAGAGATAGTGGATTTGGGTTCTAAGGTTTGAGAAGAGAAGATTGTGAGGTGGTCGAGATAACCAAATCTCTAGAGAGAGAGAAGAGAGAAGATAAATGAAAAGATGATGCTAGGGTGGAAACTGACAGCGATGATGAAGTGACCGTCGGAGCAGAAGGAGGCTGAGGTGGCAGTGTGGATGTGACGCCCCAAATTTTGGAAACATCAAGGTAATATAATACGACAATATACCAGGGTTTAATATAACACCAAGATTAAGATTTTGACATAAAAGTGGACTCAAAATTATTTTTTTGGAATTTTCTAAAAATAGAGAAAGTTAACTGTTTTTCTGGTTCTGTGAGTCACAAACTTAGAAAATTTGTTTAGCTTATAAAAATACTTCCTTAGGTCCTACCAAAATTATCACATACTCTAGACATACCAAATATTACCCAATAAAAACAGATTTTGAGTTTATGGAGTTTTGATAGGAAAATAAATTTAAGAGATGGAAAAGATTTGCTGTTGGAAGTTTAAGAAAGAAAGAAAAGCACACCATTTCTTGATTAATACACATTTACACAAGAGTGTAGGCATAGATTACAACATATATATACAAATAGCATGTATTAGGAGGGAAAAAACAAGTGGTAAAAGAACTTGAGAGAAGAGGTGATGTAGGTTTACCTTTATTGTACAAGACTCAACACAATTCTTTCTTTTCTTCTTCTTCTTCTTCTTCTTCTTCTTCTTCTCTCTCTCTCTCTCTCTCTCTCTCTCTCTCTCCAAGATCACTCTCTCTCACTTCTCTAGTGCATAGCTGAAAATTGTGTAAAATGAGAAGAAGAAGTGTGCATATATATAGAGAAAGAATGGAGAGGTTTCTTAGGAACTAAGTTCCCGAAGTGAAAATTTGTCAAAGTGCTATCAAGGCCTTTCATCCATCACATGGCTAGCTACTTGGGCTCCAAGAAATATATATATGCGAGATATTTGTATTTATATATATAAATATATAAAATAATAGGAACAAATACATTAATTAATAAAATATTACAATTAAGGTTTGGAATGAAATAAAATAGAAGTATATAGAGACCAAGTCTAAATTTATGAAATCTTGATATTTATTATTAATATTCTAATATTAGAAAATAATTAAAATAATAAATTCAGGTCCCGTTAAATTAAAGTGCAAAGATATGCAAGAAACTAAGTGAAAACGACGTTACTAGGAATTAAAATTTTACAGTGATTAATCTATAATTACAGGGTCTAATAATTAATAATAGGGTTTTAAAGGTGATTATTAATCTACCGGGATCGATTAGGGTTTACTCGAATTAATCAGCGATGCTTCCCGATTCTGGGGTTTAAAACGCAATTAAGCAAAAATGCAAAGGCTTTATTGAAATAAACTCAAGGATAGGGATTTAAAGTTAATTACAAAATTAGGGTCTCTACAGTGGAAGAGTAAGGAAATAGTGGATTTGGGTTTTAGGGTTTAAGAAGAGAGAGATGGATGTAAGAGACAGAGAGACCCAAATATGTAGAGAGAGAAAAGTGAAGAGTGAGGGTAAAGTTTGTATTTTTTTTTAATAAAATAGAAGTAAAGGATGTGAGGGACCTTTTCTAACATTTTAAAAAAAAAATGTGCACCTCTTCTACTACCCAGAATTAAAGAGGAATGTAAGACTAATTTTTCCTTATTTATACCTGTGTATAGCATGGATATTATGCTAATGAATAAAGATTGGGACCCCCTTTCCCCCCACCCTCTTTGACTCCCTTTCTTTTTTGATTGGTCACTTTTTCTTTTTCTTTTTCTTTTTTTTCTTCTTCTCCAATCACCACTTGCCACGTGTGTGTGGGGTTGGTGGGGGTTGAAGCTTGAGGGGGTCTAAATCACTACTGTATGCTAATATAGAAGTATTATAATGCATATTATGACTGTAATAAAAAATTTATTATGTGTAAATTGAAACTCATTTTGTAGAGATTTACCATTCTTTTTAGTTAGAGCACAAATATAATTCAAGTATCAAATTTCTCGCTTCATTTTTTCACTTACACAATATTATTATTTTATGTTTAGAAACTCACAATTAAAATCTTTAAATTTATTCACAATGTTTTAGCAAGGTAGTTGACCTTATATAATTGAGTACATAATAAATTAAAAGTTGACATTGTTAGTTTGCGGTTTGCTTATTTTTGGCTTTTTTTTTTTTTGGATTTATTTTCATCTTTAGTGAATGTCACACCTAGATTTTCACTTTTAATAGTTGTTTGGAAAAATTTGAGTTTTTAATAACAATGTTTGAAATATTTTTTTAAATTTTATTACTGTACTCAGACTCGTAAAAGATTTGTGTTGAGATGCCACCTAACATAGAGTTTGGGTGTGTAAGGCCACCCAGAAAATAGATTTTTAATGAGCTGGTACTTTTATATTTTATATTTATCAATGTGGGGTCTGTTTTATTTTAATGACTCTTATTAACGGTCTGCGTGGATCAGAGATGAGTTTGGAGGTTTTATGTTACGAGTAGGGAAGGTGTTAGGCACCCTACATTCTCGTTTCGGCATTGTTTTCCCTATATATGGTGAAAACTGTTGAAGTGCATGAGTTTTGATTTTTGTAATGATTGATTTATTAGTTTGTTAATTTTATTGTTTATTGAGATGAGAATGTCTTGATTGTGATGTTTATTAATTTGCTTGTTCACTTGGTGTCAAGTGGGTGGTTACTGGTATTAATAGAGTGTGTTGATTGTTATATTTTTTAATTTCCTTGTAGGCCTAATGGCAAGTGGGTGGTTATTGTCATTATTAATTTTCTTGCAAGCCTGGTGGCGAAGTGGGTGGTTATTGGTATTAATATACTTGTAGGCCTTGTGGCAAGTGGGTCATTATTGGTATTAATATACCTAACCCAATGTATGGGTAATATACCATAATTAGTGATTAGCTTGTTAGAAGTCCAAATAATAGTATATTTACTATACTGAGGACAATAATATAATATAATATATACATTTAGTGCTGCAAATGTAAATAAAATACCGAAAAAATTCGTGTCGATATATTTAATGTACATTCGGCTAAAGGACGATAGATATATAATAATATGTATCATTTACATATATATAGGGTATTGGTATATATTTAAATAACTCAAATGTAAATAAGGACCAAAAAAGTCCGCGCCAATGTATTTACTATGCATTCAGCTAAGGAACAGTGTATAAGTCCGTGTATTTACTATACATTCGGTTAAGGGACAGTATCTAATAATAATAATAATATATAATATGTATTATATATATATATATAGTACAGGTATTTAAATAACAAAAATATAAATAAAGACTAAAAAAGTTCGTACCAGTATATTAACTATACATTCGGCTAAGGAACAATATATAATAATATATTATTTACATATATATAGTTAGTGAGGTTGGTAATGTTGGTGATAATATAAAAAATTCTATCTCAACATTGATACGTGATGAAATAAAATAATTATAGAACTTATGAGATGTTAACAAATATAATTAACTTTTAACATTAAAATGTGATGAAATAATGATAATGAGACTCATGAGATGATAACAAATATTATTAATTTTTAACAATGATATGTGAATGAGGGATATGATGATAAGATTCATAGGATGATAACAAATATTACTAACAATCAACAATGATATGTGGTGAAATGAATTGATGATGAGACTCATGAGATGTTAACAAATATTATTAATTTTCAACAATGATATATGATGAAGTGATATGATAATGAGACTAATGAGATGATAACAAATATTACCAACATTGAACAATAATATGTGATGGTAATGAGATTCAAATATTATAACAAGTTAATAAAATTATTATATTATACCTTATTTTAATTTGGGCAGAGATTCAGCTTGATTTGGTTAGATAATCTTCATAAATTAAGCGAAGATTTGACGTAAGTTGTTTAAATTGACCTATACTCAAAAAGATTTGATTTGTGGTTAATACCTTACTCTTTTCGTTTCTTTCTCTCTCTTTTTTTTTTTTTTTTTCTCTCTCGAATGGCTTCTCTTTTCTCTCTGTTTTTCTTTTTCTGTTTACTGTTACTAATTATGGATTACTCCCTCTGATTTTACTCTCAAGGCTGTTATTTGTAGGGAAGTAATGAGGCGTCTATGTCTCTCTCTCCCTCACTTTGTTGTGTTCTCTAAGAGAGAGTGAGAGAAAGATACACACACACACACATATATATTAATTCCAAAGCCTTCATATATTTTTTGTTTTTATTTTGTTGTTTGTTTATCTTTCTTTGCAGAAGGCGATTGCAAAGAACACTGATCAATGGAAGAAGCAACAACAAAAAGAAAGAAAATGAGAGAAAGAGAGAAGGATAGATCACAACTCAGGGAGAGCCACGGCTATGGGGTTGGAAGATTCACATGGACAGAAGGGTCATTCAATGGCAGTTGGCAACCATGTAATGCCCCAACCTTTTACATCTCATCGATATTGTCTGCTTTGGGCCACGCTCGCACGGATTTGTTCTTCCGAGTGGGTCATCCATCCCAGAACTACTCTAGCCTAAGCACGCTCAACTGGGGGAGTTCTGCTAGGGATCTCACCACCCAGAAAAAGGCCTTAGTGCTATATAAAGGTCTAGCATTTTACTTTTATAGCCCAAAAGCTCCCCCTCCATTCCCAATGTGGGATACCGGGACCTTACAATCCACCCCCCTAAGGCTGGACGTCCTTGTGCAGTAACCTGCCAGCTCACAAGCCCGCCCACATGCACCGAGAGATGCTAGGGGCCCATACTCGGTACTTCGGAGAGTCAACTCTAATACCATTTGTAACACCCCAACCCTTCACATGTCATCAATATTGTCCGCTTTGGGCCATGCCTACGTAGATTTGTTCTTCCCAGTGGGTCACCCATCCCAAAACTACTCCAACCTAAGCACACTTAACTGGGGAGTTCTACTAGGGATCTCACCACCCGGGAAAAGACCTCAATGCTGTATAAGGGTCCAAATTTTTAGTTTTATAGCCCAGGAACTCCCCCTCCATTCTTGATGTTGGACATTGGGAAGGAGTTCCTAGACTATAAATGTAAAAGTCTAAACTCTTATATAGCATTGAAGCCTTTTCCCGAGTGGTAAAATCTCTAACAGAACTCCCCAGTTAAGCGTGCTTAAACTGGAGTAGTTCTAGGATGGGTGACCCACTAGGAAGAATAAATTCGTGCGGGCGTGGCCCAAAGTGGACAATATCGATGAGATGTGAAGGGTTGGGGCGTTACAAATGGTATCAGAGCCGACTCTCCGGAGTATTGTCTCTCGGTACATGTAGGCGGGCTTGTGAGCTGGTAGGCTATTGCATAAGGACGTGCAACCTTAGGGGGGTGGATTGTAAGGTCTCGATGTCCCACATTAGGAATGGAGGGGGAGTTCCTGGGCTATAAAAGTAAAATTCTAGACCTTTATATAGCATTGAAGCCTTTTTCCGGGTGGTGAGATCCCTAGTCGAACTCTCCAGTTAAGCATGCTTAGGTTGGAGTAGTTCTAGGATGGGTGACCCACTTCGAAGAACAAATCTGTGCGGGCATGGCCCAAAGCAGACAATATCGATGAGATGTGAAGGGTTTGGGTGTTACAGACCAGACTCCAAAAGCAACAGGAAAGCAGAAAGTACAAATAGAAGAGGAACAAAACCTACTGAAAAGACATTAAAGAAAAGTAAACCCTATAACAAGTACACCAGTCCTTTCTAAGACCTTTAAAGAGTCCTTAGCTACCTCTTTCACTGTAGATGATGGATTTGATATCCAAGAAAATAGTGCTACACCAGGCCCGAGTGACCCAATTTTAGATAAGGACAACGCTGGGAAATACTTAGATATTACTTGCATTCACCTCTCTATGGAAGAGAGAGACCGCCTTTGTAATCCTTGGTTATAGTCCATCATTGTGAAACTTAATGGTAGAAATGTGGGGTATAACTTTTTGATGCTCAAACTCAAAGCCATTTGGAAACCAATGGGAACTATTCATGGCATCAACTTAGGAAACCACTTCTTTTTTATTAAGTTCTCAGAGGAAATGAATTTTGCTAAGGTCCTCTCCAATGGACCATGGTTCATTGGCCCCAACTTTCTAGCTGTCAGGAAATAGGAACCTAAATTCCAATCTAACAAAGCTACCAATTCTACCACAGTGGTATGGGCTAGACTTACTGGTCTACCTATCAAATTTTTCGATCAGAAAGTTCTCTACAAAATGGGTTCAGCCTTGGGCAAGCTATTGAAGATTGACATTCATACTGAAAAAAGGGATCGAGAGAGATATGCTAGACTCTTCGTTCAAGTGGATCTCACAAAACCACTACTCCCCAAGATTATGATTGGGTCTATAATATAAAAAATATCTTACGAAAAGATTACCAAGATATGTTTTGATTGTGGAAAAATTGTTCACACTAAAGGGAAATGCAATACAATCACCGTGCACAGTTCTTCATATACTTTTTCGAATGTAAATGCTTCAAGCAAGGGGAAAAATGGTTGAAAATGAAGGTGACTTTGGGCCTTAGATGCTGGTTGAGAAGATAAATACTACCAAACCAGGGATGATAAGTTCAAACTAGCAAGGTACAAAAATGGAAAAACCTGGTTTACTACCAAACCCTAATCTAAACTGGAGAAAGAAGATAGTTCCCAACATACCAATGGTTTTTGAACCTGAAAGTGTTGTTCGTATCCCACCCACCAAGGCATATGTCCCTAATAACAAGACTAGTAACTTTCCATCTAATGACTTCGTTAACCTCAACCCCTTTCAAAGCCTCGGTATTGAAGACGGCTCACACTCTTTCCCCCAAGCCCAAATTGGCCCTCCCTTGGGCAGAGCAGATAATACAATTTTGATGATTGACGAGGAACCTGTTTCAAAAATTCTAACAAACCAAACCCAAACACCCCTCTTGTCCTTCTCACCAAATCCTACACCTCTGACCCTCATTTCAAACCTATCACTCTGAAAATCGTAACACCAAGCCTCACAAAATCAACTTTCATCACCACCTCTTGCACCTTCACTCTCCCTTCTTCTTCATCACCATCCCAAACCTCTTACTACCATTGTACCCACCTTTGTTGTTTCCCATGGCGCGCCATCATAGATTCAGATGCTCAAACCGCTTTACCACTTAACCATCTCCAAAGTTGAGTCTAAACCTCTGAGAACCTTACATTCTTTACCACATTCCCCAAATAAACAACCAAACTCAGCCGAGGTGGTACACAGAGCTCTTGGGGACCTATTATTGAATAGGTAACCCTTCGACATCGTTGATCCAAGGAGAGTCAACCCACATTCTAGATTAGTACGACTCAGAGTACAAAACGTTTGGATGAGTTTATATAGCGATTCTGATTTAGACTCGACCTATTTATTACTTTTGAATCCAGGAAACCATATTCGTGATGGTCATTCTTTCTTCTTTATGTTTGGTTTTGGCTTCAGGGGTCGACACCATCCTTGTTGGTGTCGACACTGCCTCATTTTCTTTGTCTTGTCATGCTTCTAGGTCAACACCAGCTTTGGAGGTGTCGACACCATCTTACTACTATGTTCTTGGAATAGCTACTAAAATTTAGAATCGACACTAGCCTTGGTGGTGTCGACATTTGTCTTTTGTTGTTGATGTCAAAGATAGACACCAGTCTGGGAAGGGTCAACCATTGTCTACTGCAGAATCTAGGTTTAGTTGCTAAAATTTAGTGTTGACACCTTTGGTCCAAGGGTCGATACCTTGTTTGCTACCAGCATTGTCAATTCTTCTGGAAAGGTCGACACCACCAACATAAGAGTTCGACCCCTATGAGTTTCTTTCCAAATTGTAGTTTGGTTTTGGGCTCTACTTCTTGGGGATTTTGACTTGTTCTTTTGGGTTGACTTTGGGACTTTATTTCACTTTAACCTAGCACTATAAATAGGGCCCTCACTTACCCTTTTCTTCACTTTATCTTCTCTTCTCTTTCCCCTCTGTAAACCGTGAGTCACTATTCTCTCTCTCTAAACTCATTTTTTTGCTCAAAGATCTTCAGAACTACTCACTTAGAAGCATCTCCTCGCCCTGCTCCTTTGAGATTAAGTGTAGAGCTTATGGAGAGCTTCATTTTGATCAAAGCAAAGTGTTGTTTCGTCACCGTCAACTTTTGGTCTTTTCTTCCTTCCTTCTCTTCTAAGTTGAGATATGGATTCTCCGTACTCTCTAATAAATTTTAACATAGTTATTTGATATTTCTAAAACAATATTGTGATTTTTGGAGATTTTAGGCAAATCTAGGGTTTTGCTTGGAAATCAAAATGAGGGGTTTTCAAATAGTTTGTTGGAAATGCTTGTAGAAATGTGTTTATTGTTGATATATGATGAAGTGATGGGATTTTACCTTTGGAAATGATTTGTAAAGAAAATGGGGATTTTGCCCTAGAAATCTCAAATGTTGATGTTGTAAAGATAATGTAAATGATGTTGGGTTTATATAATTGGAATGATGTCTTTCTATACTCAAAAATGATTTTGAAAGAAAACAATTGTTATTTATATATTAAATAATATATAAATATATATATTATTTATATATTAAAAATATATAAATATATATATATATAAATAATAATATAAATGCATTTTTTATATATTAAATAATATAAATAATATTTTTATTTAAATATTTATATTTAAATAATATTAAAAAAAATTTATCGAGCCGAGCCGAGCCGAGCTCGAGTTCGATAAAAATTAATGAGCCGACCCGAGCTCGAGCCCAGCAAAGCTCGGCTTGGCTCGGCTCGTTTGCAGCCCTAGTCTCATTACAATCCCAATTTTTTATTTTTTATTTTATTGCAATTTTATATTTATTTAAAATGACAAAAAAGACTCTAAACCTTAACTCCTAATTTCTCAATCCACCAATCTTTCACCACTATGTCCACTAGCCACCACTATTGCCATTGTCACTGGTGACACTATCCACTATCGCTTGTGCCACTCCCACCTCCTCTTATACTCCACACATCTTCCTCTTCTTCTTCTTCTTTGTCTCTAGAATCCTATTCTCTTTGTCACTTTTACAAGGGTGCATGGTGAAGGTAGATAGGTCGTGATGAAGGGTTACGCAATAGAGGCACTAGCTTGCGATGGTCACAGTGAAAGGGGGATTGGAGGAATGAGGGGTCACAAAGAGGAGAGGGATTGGAATGAGAGTGCGGTGGTTGGATGTAGCGAGAAGTGTGGTTAGTTTGTGAGAAAAATGAATGTAATAATTGGTCATGGCATCTGTGAGGGGTTAGAAGGGGGAAGTTGTAATAAAATGGGTTACCAGAAGAAAATAGAGAAATGGAGAGGGGAGTTAGTGGCAATAGTGGCTGTTGTAAGCGTTAGCACTAACTATTAGAGGTGGTGGTTGAGAGTGGGATAAAATTAGGGTTCGAAAATTTAAGATAAAAATAAGGGTAAAGTTTGGTATTATGACAAGTGTAAAGTAAGAAAAATAAGATTTTGAAATTTGATTGTGGTGTAGTGGGAAATTGAATGTAATGAGACAAAATTGTTATCTAAAGTAAAATTACCCACTAATATCACCAAACTAACATACAAACTAACACAATTTATTTTACAATTCTAACCTAGTAACATCACAATAATAATTCACTTTTCTCAATCACACCATATGCATAATTTTATCAATTTGGTTTAACAAAAAATAATAAAATAAGAATTTAAAAAAATGTATAGCGAATAAAAATAAGACTTCAAGTAAATGAGGACCTGGGGATGTTGTTGTGACTAAGCACGACAGCGATTTGCTATGAGCCCGTGGGGGCTTTTTTCGAATCTTTTTTGATGATTTGAATTGTTCATGTTGTAGGGTTCATCGAGTATATCATCCATACCAAAAATCAAGTTAATAAGAAATATGTAATCCAATGATCAGATTCAAATTGTTTTACAAAAATTATCAAGATAATGTCAACCGTTTATTTTTTAAAAAACGAATGTGCTTTTGTTATAAAGTTACAGATTTCCAATCAATTTGATTTTTTGCATGGATGATCTATTCAACAAACCCTATAATATGGCGGTTCAGATCATTAAAAAAGACTCAAAAAAACCTCCACGAGTTCACAGTAGATTGTTGCTGTGACTTAGTCACAGCGGCACCCTAGGTTCAGTAAATGACCAATCTTCAAATTTAATGACATTTGGAGGAGAAATTATTAGGTGCCCTAGGTGCTCCTTCTAAGATTTAAGGTTCAAAATCTAAGTGTAAATAATTTGTTAGAATTAATCTATATCGAACAAAGCCCTACGTTTAATTTATGTTATCTTATTTTTCAAAATAAAATTATAAATCACACTCTTTATCAATCATAATAGTAATAGATACTAGGGGTGGGCACGGATAAGTTTGCGGTCACGGAACCTTCAATCCATCATCTGTTTGTCAGATTGGCGGATTAGAGAAAATCAATCCGCATTCGTCCATCAATCCGTAAATTTTCAACATAATTCAACATGTGCACTTCCTTCCTCAACCACCACCTGTGTGCAATGCATATATATACTGAGTTTACAAACACTGTGCAGTGGGCAAACATTGTACATACACTGTCATATTTACAAACACCTATGTCTTTAATATTTTATTTTTTATTTTTGTAAGAATCAAATATGTCACATTTAATTACAAAAAAAAGAAGAAAAAAAATAATACAAGTACAACCATGGAATACATTCAATACTTTCATCACAAATGAATCAAACAAAAAAAGCCCAAACATCGCATAAACTAGTTGGGAGTGATAAATTCAATGAATTGTATTTGCATATTAAAAATTTACGAAACAAAATTGACCAAAAAAAAAAAACTATTGCCAATTGACTCAATTTGCATATGAGTCACAACAAACAATAATAGCAATAGTAAAGGACGACATAGCAAAAAGTAAAGATGCAATTCACCAAGCAGTAAAGAAGGAAAAAAAATAAAAACTCAAAGCAAAATTGTCACAAGAAATAATCAAATACAAAAGCACAAACATCGCAGAAACCAACTGAAAGTTATAAATTCAAGTAAGTATATTTGCATATTACATATTTACAAAACAAAATTGAAGTTGAAGCACTAATTACTAAAAAAATAATAAATAAATAAAAAACAAAACACACAAAACAATGTCATGAGGACACACTGTCGCCGATTGCACAATCAAAGACAAGAAAATAAGGGAAGAGAAAAGAAGAGAAGAATACCTTTGAATCGATGATTCGATCGCTGTTTGTAGCCATGGTCGCCGATCACGGATTGCTGATCGCTGATCATTGCTAGCCACTACTGTCGCCACTCACCTTCGTTCAAGAGAGAGAGAGAGACAGACAAACAGAGATAAAGAGAGACAGACAGACAGTGTTATTTCAAAACCTAGGGCTTTACAAACTTGAAATGAAATGGAAAAAATGGAGGCAAGACAGAAGGAAAATAGGGAGAAATTAAGTGGTGGCGAGCGAGTCGGGTAAGGCAATGAAGTTGGCAATTTACTTATGACCCAACCCGTACACAAGAAAATGATATTTATGGGCCCGTATCCGCCCGCCACGTGCCATGTATCCACCAAAAAATGTGTCAGGTCAGGTCGGGTAGATATGGCGGGTTGGTCCATCTACTATTAGAGGGTGTGCAGTGCGGTTTGGGCGGTTTGAGAGTAAAATTACAAACCGAATTGCGGGTTAGCGGATTGATAAATTGCGGTTTGAGCAGTTTTTGGCGGATTGAAAAATATTCTAACTAATTATCATACATTTGCATAATATATAACACTAATTTGCATAATATTTTTTTAGATATATAACACGAAATAATTTTACATAATATGTTTCATATATATAACCGCTAATTTGTAATAAATTTGATATTTTAAATCTTTTTCACACTCATTTTTATGTTGATATTTTATCGAAAGTTAAAAAATATATATATTAACTATAACGGAGCAAAACGGTTCGGTTGGCGGATTATACATTTTAAAGTTTAAACCGCGGTTAGCGATTAGAGTAGTGTAGGTTGATGTGAATTGGTAATATTTTGCACAATCCTATCTGCTGCATATCCCTAATAGATACCACGGGGTGTACTAATAAGTACACACTTTTTATCTTTTTAGAGTCACATCATCTCTCTACTTTTCTGCACATCTTTTCGTAAAAAATTAAAGAGTACGCTTATTTAGATCATTCCAGACCACCCAAATTATTTGCCTTATTCACTCCGTATTAAACTTAGGTCTGTTTTAACAACCAATTTTGACAATTCGAATTGTTCACATTTTAAGATTTGTCGAGTAAATCATACTTGTAAAAAATCAAATCGATCGGATATCAGAAACTACATGTTAGGATCATCGAACTAAAAGTTTCATGAAAAAATAAAACTGTTTATTAAATGTTTGGGTAAATTACAAATACATTCCTGAAGTTTGATTAAAATACGAATTGCCTCATGTGGTTTTGGAAATTATATTCCACCCCTTGAGATTTCTAATTTCATAACAAATCGCCATTTTTAGTAATAAATCATCAAATTAATTAACAATTTTTAATGATGTTAGAAATATGTTTCAATTAATAATTTAGGTAATTTTATTATTGTATAGGAAAACAATTATAAATTTTATTTTTTTAATTAATTTTGTTAAATAAAAAATACTAACAATGAAATATTTGTAATTTTTTAAATTATATAGGATAATTTGTACTTGAAACAAACCTCAAGAAATGTATTTGTAATTTATTCTAAATTTTTTTAATAAACAATTTTTAATTTGATGATCTGAAAAAGTAATTTTCGATATTCAATCAACTTAACTTTTTATAAATATAATATATTCGATAAATTTTAAAATATAAATTATTTAAATTATTTAAATTAGGTCAGAAAATGACCCACATCAAGTAGGGAGCCAAGATGAGCGATGGAAGGATCCTTGCTCCCACAATGACTAGCTCGATTGACATGTGTCGTTGTACCATTGACTTGCGGAGCCACCAGAGCGAGAAATTTCGTTCAAAAAACAAATCATTACCGCAACTCGATCGAGAGAGAGAGAAAAAAAAAAAATTAGAAACCAAGAAGAGAGAAAGGTTTCATTTTATTTGAATTAATTTGAGTTTCATTTCACAGTTCTTCCATTCCGCCTTCATTTTCCCCCTTTTTTTTTTTTTTATTTTTTTATTTATTTTTTTTTATTTTTAAACGAACACACTTCTAAAATTTACTTAAGCCAAGTTTGAAAAGTCTTAAAAAAATTAAAAAGTCAAAAAATTATTTAAAAAATTAAAAAGTTATTATTATTTATTAAAAGTCAACAATTACGGCTGCACAACTTCCAACATTAATTTTTCCCTACACATTAATTTATACAATTTTTAATACACATTTTTTCATAAAAAGTCAAAAAGTTAACTCAAACATTCATATTTTCAACCTCAACTTTTTAGTCTAAAAAAACAAAAAGTGCACTTATTTAGGACACCCCAAACAACTCCTTAAATTACAAATTATCTTCTGAAAATTTTAAATTTATATTATACCTTCTAAAGTTTTTAATTTCATAACAAATAGACCATTTTATTAATAAATCATCAAGCTAATTAACAGTTTTTAATAATATTAAAATTTTATTTTAATTAATAATTTAGATAATTTTATTACTGTATAGGTGAACAGTTAAAAATTTCATTTTTTTCAATTAATTCTGTTAAATAAAAATTTTTGACAGGAAGACATTTGTAATTTTTACATAAGGCAATTCGTATTTTAAACAAATCTCAGAGGTGTATTTATAATTCATTCTTTTTTTCATCTTCTACTATATTATGGGTAAACACTTTCTAAGATTTAGTTAAAATACGAATCACTCTTTCTAATTTTAAAAATTTTATTCCACTGTTGAAATTTTTAATTTAATAACAAATTATCATTTTTATTAATAAATTATGAAGCTAATTAACTATTTTTAATAATATTAAAAATATATTTCAATTGATAATTTAGGTAATTTTATTTTTATATAAAAGAATAATTATAAATTTTATTTTTTTAATTAATTCTATTAAATAAAAAATTCTAACAAAAAAATATTTATAACTTTTTAAACTATATAGGACAATCTACATTTCAAACAAACCTTAAAAGTGAATATGTAATTTATTCTACAATCCCAATTGGTAGCTCGAATATAGGGGCTCGAATTTGGCTCGAAATTAGGGAGAAGAAGAAAGAGGAGGAGGAGGAGGAGGAAGGAGGAGAAAGATTGGAGGGGGCCCAATTATTAGGGCTGGAGGCGGAGGAGGGAGGCGGAGACACGATCGGGCGGAGGCGACAGTGCGAGCCTCTGACGGCAGGTGGAAGGCGACGAGCAGTGCAGCTGCGACAAGGACGGCGGGCGGAGGCGGCGAAGGCTCCCTCTCTCCTCCTCTCCTCTGTTCTTCTTCTGGTTTCAACGAAGAAGAAGAAGAAAAGGAAGAAAGAAAAAGAAAAAAAGAAAATGACGTCGTTTTCTCATTTAAGTCAAAATCGAGTTACGAATTTCGAGCTACCAGTCATTTTTGTTTATTCTAATATTATACATTATATGTAATTTACTCTAATATTACACATTAATATTATATATACTTATATATTTTTTTTCTCATTTTGAAGAGAGAGAAAGAGAACAAAGATCCGAGATTCGTATGAATGGAGTCGAATCTCGGAACTAGAAGGTGATCAGAAGAATGCTTGTCTGCGGCTGACGATCCGAGGATTCAAAAACCCCATCAAAAAGAGAAACCCTAATTTCGTCATTTCTGATGCTGGATCGATTAGATTGAATCAAAATCTCGGTAGGTAGGAATCGATTAATCCTTTACTTTTTGCTCCGATCTTCAGTCTCTGATCGAACGGTGTTTCAGATCGGAGAGAGAGAGAGAGAGAGAGAGAGAGAGAGAGAGAGAGAGAGAGAATGCCTTCGCACGCGGATCTGGATCGGCAAATCGAGCACTTGATGGAGTGCAAGCCTCTAACGGAAGCTGAGGTCAAGACGCTTTGCGAGCAAGCTAGGGCTATTCTGGTTGAGGAATGGAATGTTCAGCCGGTGAAGTGTCCTGTCACGGTGTGTGGTGATATTCATGGACAGTTCTATGATCTGATCGAGCTGTTTCGGATAGGAGGAAATGCTCCGGACACCAATTATCTTTTCATGGGTGATTATGTCGGTGAGTCTTTGACAATTTCAAGTATATTTTGTTATATGATTGATTCGGGGGGCTGTTGTTTTATGTAATGATTAGGGTTCGAAGTTGGGATTTTGGTTTTGTAGCTCAGAGAGAGAGAGAGAGAGAGAGAGAGAGAGAAATGTTTGGTGCTCTGTAAATGGTTTAATGCTTATTGATTATTGGATATTGGAATGACATTTGTTGGTCCTATTGTGTGTTTTGTTTTTCTACAAATATATCAGGATGTCATTTTCTGTCTAATTTTTTTGCATATGTTAGCCTTAGGAGTAAATTGGGAAAAAGGGTCGAAGTTGGGGGGGGGGGGGGGGGGTCACTTCAAGGGTCAATGGGAAAATGGTTAAACATAAAGGGGCAAAGTGCAATTTACCTAATTAACAAATTTATCTATCGGAGGAGGTGATGACTCGCAAAGAGGAATTAACTAAAGTAACCATGTTAATCACCACAAGGCTACTAAATATTATAGTATCCGTGTCTTACGTGGAGGTGCTTAATGTTTACTTTATGACAATTTACTATTTCTCTGGAACTTGTGTGATTATTGAATTTGGCTCAAGATTGTGCTTTGAATTAGATTTGAGGTATTGCTAGGAATATCGTGTGGATATCCATATTTTGGGGCTCACAAACTCATTGAGTTGAGTTTCATTTATTTTTTCCTCTTGAGCCGCTATGATTTTAGATAGGCTTGTTTGTGAGGTTAGAAAAGGTGGTACTTAAATATTGTTGCATCTACTTCAAGTAATGGGACTCTAACACTAAATTTTTTCATAAGATGGCTAGGAGGTCCAATTTCATTAGCAGTTTGATTGTTGAGGGGGGAGGAGAATACGTCAAGAGATCTCAAATGGGATGGTGGATTTCTACACCAATCTGTATGGATTTTTCCTCTATTAAAATGATGATGATAGAACTTGGATGAAGAGACCATTTTTTGAGGGGGGAGGTTGTGGAGGTTTTGAAAATTTGTAATCAGGAGAAGGTGTCAAGTCTAGATTGTTTCACCATGGGATTTTTGTAAGGGCGAATTACACTACAATGTATATTTTTAAAAATATTTTCAAATCAGTGGTAAAGTTTATAAATATTAATAATTAAATTCATAAACTTTTCAATTAATCTGTGAATATTTTGTAAACATCTAACTGATGTGTAATTTTCCCTTTTTGTAATGGCGGTCTTTCAATTTTTCTTTGAGCATGCGACTTTTGGAAAGAGTTTAATGCTTCTTTTATAGTCCCGGTTCCTAAGAAGGGCGAGGCATGTGATCTGAAGGACTTCAAACTGATTAGTTTGGTGGGCGGTGTTAGCAAGCCCGTATCCAAGGTTTTGACTTCGAGATTGAAGACGGTGATTTATGAGAGCCAGAACTCCTTTTTGAGGGTAGGCAGATTTTGGATGTGGTTTTGGTCATGAATGAGGTTATGGATAGTAGATTGAAGAGATCCATCGTAGAATTATTGTGCAAACTAGACATTGAAAGGCTTATGACCATGTTCGGCATTTCTCATGTCATTTATGCAAAAGGTTATATTTGGGGAACGTTGGAGGGGTTGGATTTGAATTTTCCTATCTATAGTGCTGTTCTCAATTATGGTTATTGAAGTTTCTTGTCTATTCTTTGCTAGTTGGAGAGGTTTGAGGTAAGGGGACTCCCTTTCCCTTCTTTATTATCATGATTATAGAGGCTTTTAGTTGTATGCCAGAAACGGTGGTTGAAGTCAGGCTCATTCATGACTTTGAGATTGGCAACATGGGTGTTCATTAGATGATGGTGTCCCATCTTTCTTTGTCGATGATAGACTCCTTTATTTTTATGATGCTAAGGAAGAGGAGCTAAGGTGGCTTAGATGAGTATTTATATGTTTGCATATTAATGATGGGGATGTGGGTACTGTAATATCGAGTGGTTGTGACAATGTGGTGTCGTGTGGATTCATTGCCCACTTCATATTTAGGGATGCCTCTTGGAGCATTGTTTAAAGATAAAACAATGTGGGATGGAGTGGTGGAGAGGTGTGAGAAGAAGTTTGCTACTTGAAATAGACCGTATCTATCAAAAGGGGAAAGATTGACTCTGATTGTCTATCCTTACTATGCCTTCTTTAGTGTCAAAGAGATTGGAGAAGCTGCAAAAGGACTGTTTGTGTGGAGGTGTGGGGGGTGAATTTAAATATCATCTGGTGGGTTGAGGCAAGGATTGCAAGCCTATTCAGATACTGGTTGCATGGATTAGGATATAATATGGTATTAGAAAGAGTAGAAATTTGAAGGAGGATACATGTGACCTTGGTAAAAACAGTTAATAATTTGGGATAAAACCTTGATTGTGATCAAGTTGCAGAAGGAAATCCATGTTTACTGTCATAATAATACTGTGTGGGTATCAGTTAAATGGTCTTGAGTATTTTTATTTAGATCTCTGAGAAGGCAGTAATTATGATTTATGTTTTTGCTAGGGAATCAAAGAGATAGATTTTTCTGTTGCAATTTTTGGAACTTGTTATTGCTTGCTCTCTAGTGCTGCAGTTTGAGATTTTTATGCTTCTTGATTTTCTAGCATTTGTTGACTATTATTCTAATAATGCAGATCGTGGATACTATTCAGTGGAGACTGTCACACTTTTAGTGGCTTTGAAAGTTCGTTATAGAGATAGAATTACGATCCTTAGAGGAAATCATGAAAGCCGGCAAATTACTCAAGTGTAAGACCTTTACTTTTTCATGTAGGCATATTATAATTGATGTTAATGCATTTGGTAGCGAAATGTGAAGTATTGGATAATGTAAATGCATTTGGTAATCAAATTAGAAGAATTTGTTTTTCGTTCTTAGAAATGTTAGATGCCTCTGTATTCTTTATGAGGGCCTTATGTTTTTTGTACTGCTAGTTTTACTACAAAGGTAATGTATGTAGATGACGTGGAATTTTGACTATATTTTCATTGTTCCCCCCTCAAGAATTTAGACGGCAAAATTGATCATATATATGTGACTAGCAGTTGGCACACACAATGCATTTGTAATTTGAATAAATAAAAATAAAACAAAATATTTGTGCATCACTTAAGTGGTAAGAGTCTTCTTCTTTAGACTCAAGATCTAAGGTTCGAGTCTTACTCCTCCCATCTATCTATTTTATTTTTAAATAGAAAAATGAGGGACACGTGACATAACGAGAAGCAAGCAAAGGCTTGGACACCAAGTCCAGCCTTCACTTAATATATCACTAGCGGTTGGCACACGTGGTGCATGTGCAATTCAAATAAGTAAATATAAAATAAAATATTTATTATATATTGTGTGGTAGTCAAGTGGTAAGAGTCTTCTTTAGCAAATCTAAAGTCCAAGGTTCAAGGGGCCCACTCTTCCCATTTATCTATTTTTTTATTCTAGAAAAATAAGGGACACTTGGCATGAGGAGAAACAATCGAAAGTTTGGACACCAAGTCCAAGTTTCACTTAATAATAGTATAGATAGATAGATATGAAGATTCATTCGAAAGAGAAGGGCGCATTGCGTCCCGATACTGAGGTTGAATGAATCATTCCACCTGAACCCACAGGGCGAACCAACCGAAAAAATAGAGTTTGGCACAGGTCAAAGGGGAAAGCAATGTGTGATATCACCACACAAATATGCATCATTGTGAAAGGGTTGGGGCAGGGGGTTTGAATACTGAGGGTTTTTCACCTTGCAATGCTTTGTACAAGAATCTATTTGGAGAGAATTAAGAATGCCAGTTTGATTTTTTGAATGGAATAAATAATGTTGTTTGTGATCCTACTATATGCATTTGCATATTTCCTTGTATGTACATGCGAGACACCCTTTTTTCTTCCCTTAAAAAAACAACTTAGTCATAAAAAATAAAAATAAAAGTTCTCAAACGTCTGTGTACTACCAAAGTTGAAGGGGGATGAAGTAGTGTAACAAAATGTTGAATGGCAAGATGGAAGCTTTGCTTAAAGCATGCATGCCTTTTTGAATTCCACATCTTGAAGGTATTAATTCATATGTTACTGATAGAAAAAGGTATTAATTCATATGTTTCATGTGTAAATATGCTTTTTGGCTGGGGAATCATAAAGTCAATACTTCATGCACATCTCCAAGCTATTAGCAAATGAGCATCTATGTTAGTGAAGGGATCCTTTACCAGATAAAGCTACTTAATGATTTTTCTCTTTAATTTGATCCATGCATCGTGAAACTATGAGAAATTTTTAACTACTTATGCTTGATGCACTGTCATGGGCTGAAACTAATGACACCTTAAATTTCAACTGATCAGCTTCATAGAGCCTTATTCACCTGTCACTCTACTAGAGTTTAACTTTTTATTACATAACATGCCATCTCTTCTGACCATCATTGTCTGCATGTTCTCCTTGTAATGCCTTCAACTTGAACCAAATTATGAAAAATTGCAATCACTGGCATTTTTGCATCAATCATCACATATGATTTTCTGTTTGTTTGTTCTCACTTTGAACTGTTTCTAGTTTGCTTGTATGATTTAGTTTACATTCCTTCAATACTTAAGTATTCATTTAACCCTATTTTCTCAATATCCTCACTCATTTTGGTTGTCGTGTCTTGCTTCTCCAATTTTTGTACCATTCATATGATCCAATTTACAGGTGACTTTTAGAACTCTTCCTTTGTGTTGATGGGGCATTTTATAATATGACAACCATGGGGAATGCTTCTTTACTTCAATTTAATTCTAAATCTATTGAGTATCAACAATTTCGTGTTCTTTCTCTCATTTGTGGATCTTGATTATATGTTAACGGAAAAATGGACACCTTATGGTATTTGATACTTAGCTTGGCAAAGGCAAAAAAATAAAAATTAGTAAAAAGTTAAACTTTAAAAAAAAAAAAACAACAACAACCAAAAAAAAAAAAATTTCTTTTTTTTTTTTTTTTTTTTTTCGTAATTAGCCAAAAAGTTGGCCCAAACATACCATGTTTTTTTACCAAACCTTTTTTTTTTAGCCAAAAAAAGTTACTAAATTAGCCTGTTCCCAAACGAGGCCTTAATAATAACTTGAACCCTTTTCAATCTTATGTTGGTTGCACCTCACGTATTTAAGATTAGTCTTGCTCATAATATTCAATTTTAAGTAATTGGAATTAAGTCTTGTTGAGTTTGAGTCACAAAGTTTCCATAATGCCCTAAATTGTATAGCATTATTTTATTTGCATGGAAGCCACACTTTGGAGTACGTTTTGGGTTGTCTATTAAGTTCATAAATAGCCTAAACATCAACCTTTGATGGAAACCCGAGATTGAAATTTTATTTCTGATCTCTAATTGTTTCAAAGCTTGTAATTGCTCATATATATGTTCAATCTTGAAGGAAAATGTTAAGTTCAGGCTGCCCCTCTATTTATAGAACCTATGAAACCACTTTTTTTTAGTTTTAAAGTAGGGAGGCTTTTATGCCAAACATTTTCATCTGTTGCCTTATTTTTATTGATAACCAAATGTGTTTAATCCTCGCGTAGAAACCATGTCAACTTTTTCATGTTGTTTCTTCAACTCTATCACTGACAATATCTTACACTGCTACTATTTATCTAAAAAAAATAATAATAAAATAAAAAATTGATGGCATGAGAGTTGTTATAGATAGTTTTAGAGATGGAGCATGTATTACAGCTGAGCTTGTAATACGAAGAAGGACAACTGAATTGAAAGTTGAGATGATCTGATTATGTGCCAAAAAACAAATACTACTACAAGAATAAGGACTGATGCCTTGTAGTTATGGGGCTGCAAAAACTATGAGAAAGCTTAAAATGTGATTGTTTGAGATAAGTCATAACTTTGATGATGACCAACCAGTCGAGAGACATTTATTTAGATAGAACAATATCATAAGATTCAAAACAAATTCATGTAGCTTTGCCTATAATTTGGAAAGGTATTTCACTGTGTCACACAGCTTAGAGCTACCATAGTTTCTTGTAAGTTACAAAATACTATAACCTTGTTATTATTCATTATGTTTTCTTCCTTTGTTCAGGTATGGATTTTATGATGAATGCTTGAGGAAGTACGGAAATGCTAATGTCTGGAAGTATTTTACCGATCTTTTTGATTATCTACCCCTTACAGCACTGATTGAGAGTCAGGTTTGAATTGTACATTGTACAGTCATTTCACAATGATTATTCCTATACCATTTCTGACAGCTATATAACTTTTCATCCTAGATTTTCTGTTTGCATGGAGGACTTTCACCATCTTTGGATACATTGGACAATGTCCGAGGCTTGGACCGTATACAGGAGGTACGTGAACAATCATTGTCATATGAGCTCTTTGTAAATCTAATCGCTGTACATTGCCATGGCGTCTGTTTCTTTTTATACTTTTATTGATCTGAGACCCTTTTTTGCAACAAAAACTCCTAAAAAAACTCTCCTCATGCACCTGGCTGCCTTTTTCTTTTTATTGTTGGGGGGGGGGTCGGGCTTTTAAGGAAAACATCTGAATTTTAATTCTCTGTCGACCCATTTGCTAATAGCAGCCTGTTTGAACAATTATGTGCATACTCTAAGTTCCCATGGTTTTCTAGTAATCATGGTGTATGTGATATTCAATTTTCTTTTCATGAAATTAGCTAGTCATCATTACTTAATGATTGTTTGTGGGGTTGGTAGGTTCCACATGAAGGACCAATGTGTGATCTCTTGTGGTCTGATCCAGACGACCGTTGTGGGTGGGGAATATCTCCACGAGGAGCTGGCTATACGTTTGGACAGGATATAGCGGCTCAGTTCAACCATACCAATGGGCTTACTCTGATTTCAAGAGCCCACCAGCTTGTCATGGAAGGCTATAATTGGTGTCAGGTTTGTGAAGTTAAAATGAGATAAACAACTCGGGTGTCCTATTTGCTTTGTCTATTTACTCATGTTAACTGTATATATTGTTGCTATTCATGCTTTTTCTATAGGAAAAGAATGTGGTGACAGTATTTAGTGCTCCTAATTACTGTTATCGGTGTGGGAATATGGCTGCAATACTAGAAATTGGGGAGAACATGGAGCAGAATTTCCTTCAATTTGATCCGGCACCTCGGCAAATTGAGCCCGACACGACACGCAAGACTCCCGATTATTTTTTGTGATCTAAAAGAGACCTCAATAGACTGTTTGCAGTCCTTGCTTGCCGTTGTGTCACTGTAGATGTGTCTTTTTAAAAGAGGAGTTTTTGTTGTTTGCGGGTTATTGTCAACGTAATTCTTTTGTTTCGAGTTTGGCCTCTGCTGCTGACTTTGATTATATCATCTTCTGCTCGAGAAACTCAAGAAAACTGATGAAGGCACGAAGTATTTTTTTTTTTTTTTTCTTGTATATTTTGGAGAGAGGAGGAAGCAGCAATAACATGGTATATTGTGTTCTGTAATTTTACAATTTAAGGTAGAAAAAGCAGATTTCAGAATGGATGTGTGTCAGTTGTCCTTTTTCACTGACAATTGGCAGTTGAGAATGCAAATGCAAGGAACAACGGTAATAATTTTTTTTTACCATTGTTGGATTTGTCTTTTTGAGAGATCCTAGTCAACATTTGTTAATTGATGAGAGAGCATGAAAGAGACGTAAGTTGTGAGATTTTACCAAAAAAAGTAATGTGATGAGGTTAGTTTTCCAGTCCCAGAGTGAAGAGAATGGTTTCTTGAAGTACAACCATTTTTTTGAAACTCACTCATAGATTCATTTTTCTGATCTTATATTAGTCATTGCAACTACAAAAATGTCTGCACATGCTGTGGATTATGTTTTGCTTGGGTTATCTTGTTCTCATGTGGTAATCAAGTGATTCAGCTAAGTAATGCGGCTTGCCTATTGGACAAGAACTCTTGCATCTCCCTAAGAGATGGAGGATTCGATTCTTGCCACCTGAGTTTTTCTGCACCTTGTAGTCATTTGGAGATTCTTCTTGTATGATTGTCAAAGGTGTGTATGCCTCTGGTAACCTTGTCTCACCAATTGTAAAATCTTACTTGCCAAGGTACCTTTTGAAATCCTAGCTTTAGGAGAAATAGATAATGGAAAACAAGAGATAGGTACACCTTGTTGGAATCAGACTTGGACGAATGTGGGTTAGGAGCGACTACTTAGGGTAAAGAGTTTGTCTTTCCCTAAAAAGAGGTATAACTCTTTTGTAGATTTCTTATATGCTTGATTGTCTAGTTTAATAATCAAGCGTTGCTAATAGTTTTCACTCTTTTACTTTGAACCACTTACTTGGATCCTTATCTACCAAAATTGATTGCCTTTTTGGAACCCCTATCATAATCCCAAAGTACCTTTTGTTTGGACCCTCAACCTTGCTACCAACTTTCCTTTGGAAGCATTACCCCTTCCACCACCTTTCCTCCAACAACCCTCCTTCCTCCTCACCCCCACCTCCAGCTGTTGCCACCACCACCTTTAATGACTCACCCTAGCCCTCTCCCATTCTCTCTAGACCACCCCAGCCACTTAGCTTCACCTTTACCTGTGGTTGCCTCCCTAGCCCTCTTGCTGCACTGGCAACCCATTTTCACCTTTGTGAGGCCCTTTATGCTTGAACTATTCTCCACCCTTGCAACCCCCAAAATCGACACAAGAGAGAGAGAGAGAGAGAGAGAGAGGCTCACAATAAGTAAGGTTGGTGATGACATCCCTGGGTGAATGGAAGGGGTGAATGATGGTGGAAAGGATCGTTGGAGCGGGGATGGGCTGGAAAGGTGTTGGTACGAGCTAGCGAGAGTGGAGTGGGCTTAGGGTTTGAGAAGATAGGGATAAGAATAAAATGGGAATTTCATGTTAATAGGAAATTTTTTTTTGAAGATGATGGGATCTAAAGATGAAATGTGAGTGCTATTAACACTATTCTTAGTTTTCGTTTAGAAACATGTTATTTTAATAATTTTTTAATTTTTTACAAAAAGATGTACAGAAAAATAAATAGAGTGATGTGATAATTTATAGTGACTTATTAATTTTTTTTGACTAAAATGTATAATTGACAAACGAAGCTTTAATAATCTCATGATATTTGAAAAGGTAGATCTATTTCCATTTTTCAAGTCATATACCAAACATGTGTGGGGTAGACTTTGAGATAGAGGACAACGAAAATGGAGACTACGAATGGATCCTGTGTCCCAAACAAGCTATGGAAAATTGGAAGCGCTTATGTTAAAAGTTAATGAATAATGATAAGAAAGAGTAATAGAAACTACAAATTTAAAACGAAACAAGAAACATTTCTATGTAAAAGAAAGAGAACAAAGGAATGAACCAAACCGCAGGCAGAATACACGTGGTCATCAATACACTCTAACAATTCACTGTCATCAATACTGCCAATCAGTTGGGACTAAGCTTCAAATACTAGATAAAAAAAAAAGAAGTTAAAACCTAGAGTTTGTTGGAATTCTCATAGCTCCAACTCCTGCCGCAACACTGCTCTGTTTCCGCCTGAAGTATATAAGTGAACTGCTTATCAACAAAAGACCCAAAATAATGCCCTGTCCAAAGTGGTTCAGAAAATGCATCAGGACAAGAAGAAAGAAATCAGTATACACCAAATAACATAATCATCTTGTTCATATGAACTAATAAAATCAAGATTACTTGCACTTTGAGACATGGAGTCAATGAATATGATCAGAGTACAAAACTGAATTACTAATGTAAAGTGAAAAACTGATAACAAGTCAATGACACTACTAGTAAAGAAATTAGACTAAGAAATTTTATCTTCCAATATAATCTTTTCTTTTTTAAATTCAACTGAGGATGACATTGTGTATTTTCAAGTTTATAATTCCTGCACTTGAGGCCTCTCCTTCAATTTCTCGATGTTGTCAATGATTCTCAGAGGAAGTGAAAAAAAAAAGGCTTGGGATGATGTCTCCACAATTAAATTCCAGGACCAAACTTAAAAAAGATTTGTTGGAAATGCGTAGTTTTCCCAATTGATTTTGGCTACTGTATGTGGTGGCTAGTGAGGTAGTCAGTTTTAGCCTTCTGGGAAGATGGCTGACACATAAATGGCTTGTGGCGGGCAGAGGAGGAAAGAGTCAAGGCAGCCTTAGAGAGAAAGAAGATGGCAGTGAAGAAAGACCGTTCAATGAAGAGGAGGCAAGATGATCATCAACCTTGTGCCCTCGCTTAGGCTAGACATCTACTTAGAAGGCGTTGTGGCATTCAGAGGACCTGCCACGTGGAGACTATATTTCCAAGGTGGAAAAAATGTGGGGCCCGCCACGTTGTGAGGGTGATCCATAGATAAATGATTTAGATTTTAGTGGAATTTGAAAAGATAGAAAATTGAAAATTTGTTCTTCCATTGAATGAAAAAATTAATTAATTAACTTATAAATCATAAATAGATTGCATACATGCATAGATACAATACAACACACACAAAAAAAAAAACCTTTTTGCATTTTTTATAATTAACCACAAAAACTGAATATAACTAGGTATAAGATACTTATTCTATAATATAACTTCAGTGGACAAAATTAGCAAAAGCCTACATCAGTAATAAGTAGGGCTGTGCAAAAACCCAAATCACCCGCCTAAATCGATCAATCCGAACTCAAAATTCAAGAATTGGACGGTTTCAATATCACAACGGTCGCTGCGATGCATTAGACTGAAGAATTTCAATTTTTCGGATGGGTAACAATTACATATGCACCCCATCACCTGACACGAAATCTTATCACATTCTCTCTCTCTCTCTCTCTCTCTCTCACGTGTTAACTTCTCTCTCTCTATCCTTCGTCTCTGACCCACACTTATCACACTCTCTCATGTTAACTTTTTCTCTCTCTCACGTGTTCAAAAAAAAAAAAAAAGTCTCCAATCTCCCTCCCTCTTCTCTGCTCAACTTCTCTCTCAGATCTGAAATCACTCACAAAACCTCCTTTCTCCTCTCTCTCTCTCTCTCTCTCTCTCATCCCCATTTTCAGAACAATCTATGAGTTGATGATGAAAGAAAGAATCCTAGATTGGATGATTTTTGAATGCTCATGGTGGATCCTCTCCCTTTTCCATTGAAGATGATGAAGTGTGGGTTTGATGTTGGGTCCTGAATCTCTAGATCAATGACACTGACAGTAAATCTGTGATGGGTCCAAACTAAGTGTCCCCTCTCTCTTCCATTGTAGAGTAACATAGTGGGTGTTTGGGAAGTGGGTTTTTTTTGTAGGTTTTTTTAGTTGTAGGATATTATTGGAGAAAATTTTTTGTATTTGAGAAGATAGTTGAGTTTTTTTGTGGTTGGATGTGATGTTTGTGAGAGAAAAAGTAAAATAATTATGGGATTTAATGTGATATTTTGTTTGGATTTGGGTTTTTTTTGGTCTTGTAACCAAATTGTCTTTTAGTAAAAAAAACAAAGAAAAACCCAAAACCCACTTCCCAAACAGCGCCATATAAATCTGGTTCTTTTCTAGTCTTCCAATTTTTATTTTTCTTTACACTATCTCTCAGATCTATGTAAGTATGTGCATTGTGTATATATATAGATATATAGATGAATGTATGTATATGTATAAATTTGGGTTTAAACTTCAAAGAGAGAGGTAAAATAAATGATATGTTTGATTTTTCTCCAGTGACCCAACTGAAATCTGACCGTCAAACTGAATGAAAGTAACGGTCGATTTCGAATTGTAACACAGTTGGTAGTGGGTGATGAAATCTTCAACCCAAGGTAGTTGGTTTGGGTGGTGGGTCAGTGGCAAACCCAACCCTTGAATACCCCTAGTAATAAGTGTTTGTACAGTTAAAAATGTGTATTCATCCAACCAAAAGGTAAAACATAGTTAATTTGTCAGCTCAGCCACGGAGCATGGACCCAGGGCATGGTAGCGGCATACCACTTGCACACTGATGCGACAAGTGCAACATAGAAGTGATTATAACACATCAACATAAAACCAACCAGCAATAGTATATGTTTATGTATACATACTCTGTATGAGTCTTAAACAGAATAAATATGTAGCTTTCTTTTCTATTTAGATTTTTTGATAAGTAGAACAAATATGTAACTTGATATATTAAATTTTCCACCAATTGCATACCTCAAAATACAATGCCCAAAAAATGTCATTAGACATAATTTTTAATTTAATGTATACAACAGAGCAGGAAAAAAAAAAAAGGGAAAAAAAAAGATTCATTTAATATTGCATGTCTATAATTTCTTATACCGTAAACTTTTCAAGCATATTCCAGCTGCATTAATGTTAAATGCTTTCAAGCACATTCTTATCCATACTAATATTGCATACTTGACTTTTTATGACCATGCGAACAAAAATAAATTTCTTTCTAAATGAATTCTATATGCATTACTTTAAGATCAGGTTGTGTCCCAAAGTATGCCCTATACTTGGGATACGATGTTGTGTTCTTTTTTGTTTTGGTATATTGACAGCTGTAGCTTGGGGGAGGAAGACTCAAACCCTTATCTCCTAGTGACGGACAGGGGTTCTAGCAAACTAGGCCAGTCCCAGTTGGTTTATAATGTTCTGAAATGCAGGAAACAGTGGCAACTCTAGTTTGAACATTCCTTCCAAATTGCTTGGTCATGGTGACTTACTTCCCTAATCCTTCATTTCACCTGCTCCCTGGCAAACTTCATAAGATGCAGAGCTGAAATGTAGGGCCCTCTATCTCTCACTCTCTAAAACTCCAGTCATAGGCACTTGCATGGTAATGTGTACAGAGAAACAGTTCCATGAATACAAGGAAGCATTGCCAAAAATTTTTAGTTTTAAGTTCTTAAAATAATTGTTCTCAATCATGGATGGATAACAGTTAGCTGTCACCACCAGTCCCACCATCATGGATGGATAACATGTAGCAGTAAAAGACTTAAAAATAGAATTCAGGGCCATGTTCTGCTCAAAGGGGATTTAATAACGGAATGTTTCGCAGAAAATGAGATTCAGTCACACTCCTAAGTGTACTAGTGAACTCTTCAAACTGTGAAGTGCTAAAGATGATACATTTTGTAGAAATAAGTAAAGCATTCAGTTTTCCCGTACATTTGGGTGCTTGACCAGCATATTTGTAGAGCGTGACCAAATCTCATATTTTGCATTACATTTCATGACTGAACTCCAAATTCAATTCTTTCCCCGGCAAATGGAATGGTTAATCATTAGATGCAACAGATTTTTCTCAATTCTGAAAATATTTCTTCAAATATTAACTCATCCTATCACCTACACATTGTTGGCCAAACCGAGTCCAGATTTGCTAAAGCTGAAGATCTCAATTTCACGGTGAAGTTGACCCATTATCGGACTAACTTGGACTCACTTTGGTAACCTAAACCGTTCATCTTATACAACTGAGAAAATTATTCATGTAAAAAATCAAGTTGATCCAACATCAATTGTCATTCTATTAGATCATTTTTGTCTATACAGCCTACATGTTTTTAAGTGCATGTTCTTCTTAGCTTATCATATGAGATGAACAGTTTAGATCATTGATTTAAGTACATATTAGTCCCATAATGCCCCAACTTTACTCGTGATGAAGTTGAAATGTTCAACTTTATCAAATCTGAACTCGGGCCAAACCTAGGTGATTGCCTAATTACCTACAGGCTCTAGACTATATCAGGCTCAGCAATTCCTTGATAACAACTATGATTCTCAAACCCCCCCCTCCAAAAAAAAAAATAAAAAATACAAGAAAGATGTCAAACCTACATCCTATATATGTGCGCACACGTGCACATGTAATCTAATTTTTTTCAAAAGCAGCAAGTGTGTGAAGAGATAAACAGGATCACGAAGAAAGGCATGCAACTCAAATGATGAACATACCTCGAAACCAATTACTGTCAGCTTCTCTTCGTTAATCGGTGGTATACAGCTTCTGTAAGTAATATAAGGTTGTGACCCACCCACTGATGTGGATGAATCAGCAAGTAAACTTCTCTGTCTTATTGAAGTAGAGGACTCTTCTGCATTGTGCAACATCACATGTAGTTTTTCTTTGGCACTATTGTTTTCAAGAGTGGACCGATTTGGCTGAGCTTTTTTGCTGTTTACTTGATTTGTACCAGCTTCAATTTTCACACATTTCAAAGGAATACGATAACCAGTTTCACTGCAGCGATATTTTTCATCATTCTACAAGAAAACATGCAACACAGCAACTAAGTAAAATGGATGTCACAAAATTTAGAATGGGTGCTGTACTTATTAATGTTTATAACATGGATGCTATAGTCCCTTTTTTTTGGTTTTATTTTTATTTTTATGGATGTATTAGGCGGAAAAAGAAGGGAAGGGGGGGGGGAGAAGAAAAGGAACCAAGGGGGTGCCCAACCCATTTGATTATATTAGAAAAAGAAAGGTTGATTATAAGTTTAACATATATACTAACTGAACCCTGCAAATAGGTTTACTTTCTTTGTATTCCCAGACTACATTTTTAAATCTCTTCTAACTAAATTTGTAAATTGTCTGGACTAGTATACCACTGATACAACAAATGCCTTCCATATTGATAACCAAGCAGCAGAGTCTTGTTTTTTGGAATCTATACTATTGCACAGCGTATATAGAATCACGTAGAGATAAAATATGAAAAATGTCTGTAAGGACTAGGCTACAAAAACTAGAGTGCAGATTACACCATTCAAATTAGATGGCCAACTTTTTCAGTGTCCTAATCAGTACATATGATCTTCAGTGGGAACCAAAAACTGGTCATGCTAAAGATGTGAACAACGAAACATCACATACAACTGTCATTGCAAAGGAAGGAGTAGCAAACTTGCCATTCAGAATCATATCATAGACATAATAGCTATCAAATATATTTTCCCTTTCAAAATCCATTTAACAGAAATAGCTTAAGAAACATAGCTGTTGCAAAACCAGACCTTTTCTACCTCACCACATTGGCATTCATGTGCTCTGGATGCATCTAGAAGAAGAAACGTGAGGCACAATAGAGGCAACCCCATGCATGAAACTACTACTAAACCAGGGTCTGGGGAAGGCAAGCTAACGACAATTACTAATTTATTAAAAGCCATTGTTAACTTAATATGCAGCATGCAGCCATCTATGAGACAACAACCGCCAAGAAGTTGATATGAAAAAGTGACAAGGAACATACAAATTAAATATGAAAAAGAGGGGGCAAAATTCACTTTACATCCTTGTGGTTCAGCCCATGTGTGGATTACCTCCTATCATTTAGAAATAACCACAGGTTCGTGGATTGAAGTGTGCCACCAGTCATACTGTCCAAGTTAACAAGAAGTGTGAAACACTTGTCACTGCCAGAACGTAAGGAGGCTATGTGCTTATTTCCGAATGTCATGGAGTAAAGCACAAGGGGTTAAAGTGAACTTTGCCTCCTAATGAAATGACAAAAATGTCCATGGTTTGGTTCACACAATGAGGTTACTTATATATAAGGGTATTTTAGTATTTTCTCTTAAGTCTTATAGGCTTAATAGTACACTTTAAGTCCACAAACCACATGGGGGCTATGTGTTTATTTCTAAATGATAGAGGGTGATGTGCACATATGCCAAACCATGAATAAAGTGGAATATGCCCCCCAAAAACGTAAGTCTACCGAATATTGTAGCATAAAATATGATCTTGGTGAGCAGATTGCAAAATGAAGCTAAGAAAAATAATTTTAAAATCCTAGGATGCAAATTAATAAGAGATCTCATGGCTGGACATGAGTGACAGGATTTTGTTGGTATTGGATAAATCCTTTAACCAAGCTGATTAATTTGTAGTATAAAGGCATCTACTTTAACAAGAATAGTGAAGGGGAAGTGTGAGTGTAAGTAATCACTTCGGAAATGTGTAGAGAAGTCCTACAATAAAATAATGAAGCTAATTGCCTCATTTTTTCTTTGTCTTGATGATAACAATGTCACTACTCTCCACATTAATGACAATTATCCTATTTGTACATCAAAGGTTCAAACAAACAATGGCCTCGTTTGGGAAGTTTGCTATTTTAGTGGACTATTTTAGTTTTTGGCTATTTTAGTAGGTCAAAATATTTGTATTTGGGAAGATAGTTGGATTTTTTTGTAATTTGATGTGATGTTTGTGAGAGAAAAAGTAAAATGATTATGGGTTTGATGTGACATTTTGTCTTATTGATTATTTTAGCCTATTTTGTCTTTTTGTGGATTTTAGCCAAAAAAAATAGCCTAAAATTTGCTTCCTAAACACCCCCAATATGGTCACTCATTGTTTACCAAAATTTCAATAATGCAGGGCAAGTAGGGCCAGCAGGGAAGGCTTCAAATAATTTTAGCCCTTATTATATTAGTAGTTCAAAAATAAAATATCAAAAAAATAATCAAAAAAGTGAATTATTTGAAAGTAATGAATAGTTGTTTCCCAAATGCATGGATTGTTTATAGAATATTATTAATTATAAAAGTTACAGTTGCTTCTACCGAAAGAAACTTTTCAAAGTTGAAGTTGATCAAATCTTACATTATGTCAAACATGTCACAACAAAGATTGGGGCCAATCCCTCTCCTCCGAAAACCCTATCTCTCTCTCTCTCTCTCTCTCTCTCTCTCAATCCTTCATCCCTATACCCCGAGCATCACTACTGGCCGGCCACGGCCAGCTGGCCTCTCTTTCTCTCTGCATGGTTGTGCGTTTTCTTTTCAATAAACTTGAACCCCCATAGTATATCCCACCATCTTCTCAACTGATCTAGTCTATAGATTTGCTTAGGGTGTTTTTTGTTCTTTAGTTTTAATGTTGGGTGTTCGATTTTGGGAGTTTTCTAGGGGTATTTAGGTTATGCGCAAAGTTTTGAAAAGCGGTTGCAGTCGCCGTAACGGCTGCAGTGACTCGATAGTGGTTGCGGGGTATAAAGGCCGTAGTGTAACGGTTGCGGTAACCGGAATCATGATTTTTTTAATTTTTCGCACAATTTGAAGAAACCTTATCGATACGAATATATATATATATATGTTTTTTCATAATCACATTTATTGGGGTTTAAAATAAATTTAGATCAATTTTTGTTAATTTTTAAGTATGATCCAATATATTTCATATTTTCAAATCACTATAAAAGGAGTTTTTTACATTTTATTTCAATAGTTAATGATTTTAAGAATAATTGATTTTAAATATTTACAAATTATTTTTTTATCAATACTTGAACTTACTGAATAAAAAATATTCACAATTATAAAAATTGTGTCATAAATTAAAAAAAAAAAATTATAAAGAAAAAAAATGCATATAAGATTTTTTCTTTGGGTTTGGATCACTGAAGTATTTGTTCTTTTTTTTGTAAGTTTTTGTTTTGTTTTGTTTTGTTTTTGTTTTTTGTTTTGTTTTGTTTTGTTTTGTTTTTTTTTTGGGAAAAGAAAGCTATTTAGGATATTGTAAAAGGGTGTAACGGTATCTAACGGACCCTTACGGCCGTTACACGTGAATTTCCTTCACACCACTATAGCGGCCGTAACGGGTATCACAACCGTTACATAACGACGTTTATGGTTGCGGTCGCTTTTTAAAACATTGGTTATGCGTGTTAGCAATTAGGAAGGAAAGGGAGAGGTGGTTTCAGATCTATCATTTTCGGCGGACTTAAATCTCTCATTTTTGACAGTCGACGGTTCCAAATATCTTTGAATGGGTGTTGTTTGGGTGTATGGATGTTGTATGGGTGTAGTTTAGTGGTTGATGGGTTTAGATGCGTTCCAGATCTACAGTTTTCAGTGGTTTCAGATGGGTGTTGTTTGGGTGTTCGGCGGCTCCATATATACCATGGTGAGGAGCGATGTAGGTGCGAGAGGGTTTATGTAGTGGTGGTAAAGGCGAAACATGGGAGTAGTTTAGGGGCTATAGTGGCGAAATAGGGGAGCTCCAACAAAGAAGAAGGAGCAAATTGTTTGCCAAGAAGTTGGGTTTACACCATAGTGCTGTTTGCAGCAGGTTTTGCTTGCAAGCATAGGAAGAGGAGTTTCAACAAAGTGTCTTCTTTAGGAGTGGAAGCGTTGTGTTCTTGTTCTGCAGTGGGCGAGTGGGAGTTTTAGCAAAGTGATGGAGGCTTCAAGTATTTCGGATTGTGCAGTTAAGATCTTCTTAAGTTTTTATTTTTTATTTTTTATATATATATTTATTGTAGTTGCTTTGTTTTGTTTTGTTGTCTTTAATTTAAAAAAACTCACGAGGCCGAGGGATTAGTTATAAGGATGCAAAGTTGCAGTAGTAGGGGAGTTTGCACTCTCTAAATCTCTCTCAGTGCATTTTATTTCCTGGTACCTTTAATTTCATGTTTTCAATGAAAATTTTATTTTGCCAACCAAAAAAGAGTCACAAGAAAGATTGAATATAATAGTTATGTTATCCATTGAAAATAATATGGTAGATAAGCTAGATTATGCAAGATCAATTAGTAATTTTACCACTAAAAATGCAAGAAGAGTAATGTTGAAGTGATACTAAACTACAGTTGATGGATGCCAAGACCATATTTTTTATCCTTTTGAGTTCGTGTATACAAATTAAGTGATTTTATATTCAAGCAAACTTTATGTTGATACTAGGAAGTAGGCAATGCAAAATCTACAATGATAATATAATTGTTCCAAGTCTGCTTTAAAAATAAGCATTGTCAAGCAAGACAGAATTCACAATCACAACAATCAACTAAGTTTCAGCATATTTCAATCAACACAAATCAATTCAAAACAGAAACTACTCTTAGCACACATTCAAATAACCCTAAAACTCATCAAATTGAACTGATATCGATCCAATTAATTAGGAAAAAATTGAAATGAGAGAGACACCTTTTCAGAGTAAAGGCAGGCAACGCAGGGTCCAGAAAGAGAGCAATCGAAAGTGACGTTTCCACCAGAAGGAGTTTCCTTGAAACCCATCAGAACTCGACGCCCTCCGATTCCTACTTCTTCTTTTCTTCTTCCTCCACTTCTGCGCAAAATTCAAATCAAAATCAAAATACAAACTTTGAATTCACTTGTTTCAATCATTAATCTACAAAATAAAACAGAGAGAGAGAGAGAGAGAGAGAGAGAGAGGTGTTTTTACGATTCATGCCCTAATGCGAGATCGGTGGATAAGGAGAACAGAGAGAGAAGAAATAGAAGAAACGATGACAAATTTGAAGAAGAAGCCATGGCTTTGCTTGTTGCTTCTCTCCTCTCCTCCCTCCGATTCTTACAGAAGGGGTAGATAGACGACACCAGCCATGAACCAAGCCGGGCCCGGTTCAGCCCGGGTCTATGTTATTAAGAAAAAAAAAGAAGGATAAATTACAAATATACCCTTATATTTGTTTAAAATATAATTGTCCCTCATAATTTTTGAAATTATATTCTGTCTCTTGAAATTTTTAAAATTATAACAAATGACCTTCAGTTAATTCTATTAAGGTCACTTTCGAGAGGGCAAAAAAAAAAGAAGCCAATTTATT
The DNA here is from genome assembly GCA_025200525.1 of Camellia lanceoleosa. Lineage (NCBI taxonomy): Eukaryota > Viridiplantae > Streptophyta > Magnoliopsida > Ericales > Theaceae > Camellia > Camellia lanceoleosa. The sequence continues at coordinate 108,234,093 of CM045769.1, forward strand.
GATTTATTTAGATCACATTATCTCTCTATTTTTTTGTACTTTTTTTTTCATAAAAAGGTCTCGTTTGGCATATAACAATTTTAATCTAAAAGTCAAAAAGTTATTAGAAAAACCAAAAAGTTTATAAAATATACAAAAAAATGTTAAAAATTCTATTTTCTCTAAATTTTTTGCAGATTTTTTCGTAAAAAATTAAAAAGTCATTCCAAACATACTAGTTACTTTTACTTCAAATTTTAGGCAAAAAATTAAAAAGTTACTAAAATAGTTTGTTCTCAAACGAGATCTAAGTCAATAAAAAAATTGCTTCTCAAAATAAGCCTAAAAAATAAAATCTGACAAGAGATTATTTATAATTTTTTAAATTACAAAGTCAATTCGTATTTTAAATAATTTTCAAAAAATGTATTTATAATTCACCAAAAAAATAATATAAAATTCGGCCTAAAATGATATTTTATGATCCCATTGCAAAACCATTAAATAAGATTACGATTTCAATATAAATAAATAAATAAATAAGATTACAATTTTTTGGGGGGTAATATTTCTTTAAAAGAAAATTATTATTTTAGTATTAAGGGTAGTTTTGGAAATTAACTATTTTAGTTACTTTTTTAATTTTTTACAAAAAAATCTTTAAAAAAAAAAAGAATTGATTTTTTCAATTTTTTTTTTTTTTTTTTTTTTTTTCATTTTTTAACTAAGTGATTGCCAAAACACTTCTAAATAACTACTGTAAATCATTTTAGACAAAACTATCCCCACTTGCCAATCACGTTTCAACAACATTTTTCACAATTCTTGACTCATTTGAAAATTTTTTGACTCAATTATAACATGGATTATATATATATATATATATATTTCAAATTGTTTCATTAAGATCTACTACAAGACAAGATGTCTGATATATATGAAAATTCTTTAAAAAAATATTGACCAAATTTTACTATGTTCTATGTTAAATGAAATTTCACTTCAAACAGTGATTCACTATCAAATTGTCATTATCTTCATTTTGTTAAACACAATGAAATTTTCACTATGTTGAACACAGTAAAAATTTCATTGTCTTCACCATAGTAAAGTTTTCAATTAATGGTTAAATTAGGTTCTTATTTTCAAATTAAAGGCTTCAAAATAAAAATTTGAAAACAAAGAAATTTTACTGTTTTAGCACAATGTTTTTTTTGTGTAAAAAAGCACACTGCTTGTTGCTTTGAACAAATAAGAATGGTGTACGTGTATCCACTGAGAAATAAAAATAAAAAATACCCAAAAATGGTTGCAAAATAAAGAACATTTTTCCTTACAAAACTTAGTTAAAAGTAATCAAGAGTTTTATGTGACTGAAATTCGTTCAGTATGTACTTCTTGTAGGATATGTACCATATATACCTTATTATATAATTTTTTTTATATACGTCATACATTTTTATGACAAATGTACGTAATATTATGGTGAAATTATGATAAATTGTGGTTCAGAAATGAAAATATACATTATGTGGTGATGTTACGTATTTTTATAATAATGTTACGACAAATCTTTTTGTAAACCAACAAGGTACCTTCTGATCCTCAAAAATGGATTACAAAACAGGTATCATCAAATAAAATTAGACAAAGAGAGTATTTCACTAATACCTTTTAGTATGCCATAAAGTCATTATGAATAGCTTGTGATGCTATTCAAATTAAAAAACACCCTAAAATATTTCAAAGAAGAGGGTTTCGTGGAGTGGAGGTTATGACTACATCTTGTGGTAGTCCTCTCATGTTACTCTCATCCATCACCGCACCACCAGGGGTGGAGCCTTGTTAGGCTAGGGTGTCACGTGCCCCCTGGAGTTTTGAGAATTTTTTTTTTATTTTTAACATAAAGAAAATATATTAAATAAAAAAAATTATAAAAATATTATTTAAAGTAAAATATTAATGATATTTTTAAAATTATGAGAACAATAATGATTATTTTGATTGAAAATAAAGAGGTTATAATAAGTCATGTTATTATTTATAAAAATTTCAATATAATGGTGTCTATTATTATTGACATGAAAACATAATTAATTTCAATGAAGATATAGAATTTACTTGATTGTTAGTTACATTTGTATATGTTGGCTTTTTGGTTTTTCGAAGGGTATTTTTGTAAATGCGAGCGTGCCAGCAAGGATCAATCAGTCCTTACAGAAATTATAATTGCCAACCAATTATCAGACGATTGTGTTTTAGTTCTTTCAGCCTCAATGAAGAGGACTTTTACTGGTGGCTTGACTTAGGAGAAATTAAGAGAAATAACAATTAATATGAAGAACAATCAAAGTATTTCATTAAAATGAACACTTACAATAATCCAAACTCAGCCTCGAAGAGGTTTACAGCGACAGTCTACTTGAATCTACTCCTATGAATCGAAGTGCAATGCTGATATTTAAAGTGCAGGTATTTAAAATATAAGAAATGTAAAACTGGAAAGGAAAATATGAAGTAAAAACTGATTTGTATGATCTGAGTTTGGGGTTTTTTCTGGAGACTTCCTTGCTATTTATACTTGTCAAGGATGACCTTCGAACTGCACTTCGAACCGTCGAACTGCTCCGCCATGATCGCTGATCATGCTTCCTTAGAAGTAGTTCCACTACGTCATCACTTGCAATTGAGCTTCCCTCCTGTATTTGAATTTGAATATAGGTAACCGTTGAAGCCACGTCACCTTGTATCTCATTACTGATCTAGTACTACTCAGATCACTTGAGAACCAATATTTATTGACACGTGTACGATTGAGATTGAAGATTAAAATCATCTTCCCATAATACCTTTATTCTGCCACGTGTCGAATTGTAATTGGCTTTTACAAAATATATAGCCAACATTACCCCCCGCACTAATATACCCAACACTTGGAGATATTAGTGGATCAAAAGCTTTTCCCGCGCTTTTTGGAACGTGCATAGAATCCATCTTCAGGAAACACAACCGTCACCTATTTGGTGATCATTTGCATTAACTCTTAACTTTGTTGAACATTCCAATACCTTTAGCATTCGAATGGACTATGACTCAATCAACTTCTCACTCTATTGATCAAGCATACGAAGAGCCATTGAGTAATGCTGTTTCCCCTCGAAAGAATCTCCACGCATTTATTAGCCACCTTTACCCGCCCTTCTATATTCAGGTCATGGAGGCTTTCGCAGATTATCAACCTTTGGACTACGAACACATTGCCCTCAATCCTTTGGTTTACAAATTTACTGATACAAGAAGTTCTTCCTCTAAACTCCTCTCGCACTTTGAACGAACTACTCTCAAGCCTTTGCTTCAACAAGTTGCAAATATGGACTTGAGAAGTTCTTCTTCACAAACTTCTGCTTGGGATGAAGCTACAACTTCTTCATCTTCTGGGGTTTCTGGATGGACGAACTGGTCAGCACCTGAGTCCTAGGACTTGAGGGAACGAATTAATCACCATTTTATTGAGTTCACTGACCCTTTAGATTTTCCTTCTTACGCTCGAAGCTCGGTGGTCCATCCTTATGTGCCCATTGACCTTCGACGCAGTTTGGAGGAGAATTTGCTTGTAGCCTGGTACACATCCTCTATGCCCACAAGGATAATGCACACTGCCCGGTGTCTGGAAGAATCACAAGGGTATACCCCTTCATTTTTAGCCAAGAAGGTGAAGATTTGCTCTTCTGACTGGCTTGACTACATTAATGCCTTTGTTCCTTCCACTCCCGTGTCATCTCCCTTAACAGAAGCATCCACTTCTTCTTCTCCATCTTCTGGAATAGAAGCATCCACACATTCTCCATCTTCTAAAGCAGAACCATCTACTCCTTCTTCTCCTCCCACTCTTTCCTGGACAGAGAAATTAAGGCTTGTCCTTCCTATGGACAAAATCTTTCCACTTTACAAACCTCCATCATCCCCAACTTCAGCTGAGCGGAAACAAGCTCAACTTCTGCTTGCGGCTTTCTCTCACTTGCCCTTCAATGTTCTTGAGGATGACATCCCTCTCAAGAACTTTCGATGGGCTTGTGATATTTTGACTAGGGGTCATGTCCTTAATCCCATTGCCCAAGCAGAACTTCACATGTTCTTGGACCAACTTCCAATGCTCCTCCACTGGCATCGGAATTCCAAGGTCACCATCTAATCTTTGGATCAACTTTCATCTCTCCGAATTCATGCCCAGTACGAAGCAGAAAACTTCATCGAAGATTTCGATGACTTCAAAAATAAAGATTCTGCGTATTGGGATGATTTAGTTATAGATGAGTTGGAACAAAAATTGAGGGAAGAGGCTTTCGAAACAAAGGCTGAGGAACTCTACTATGAAGTGAGAGCACACTAACTTATGCAGCCAACATTAGAGGAGATAGAAGATATAATAAAGAAAGAACAAATATTCATTGATCATTGTTGGACAAAGTTCCATGATCTTGTTATTTATTCTATTCCTTATTTTTATGAGCTTGAATTTGTACCCAAATAGGATTACTTAATGTAATTGTCTTGGCTTTAATACAAACAAAGTCTTTCTGTATTTGACATTGTTTGACTCTGTTTCCTTTTGCTTTTAAAAGCCAACTCATAGCTTCGAATTGAACAATCTCATCCTTCGAATCTGGACTCAATTGTTTAATGCAACGCTAAAAGAACCAACATGTCTTTTTTCCAATTTATGGAGTAAAGTTGACAATTCTGGATGATATCATCTAGAATTAATGCTTTGAATTTTAACAACGTTACCCCTCAAAACTAACTATAACCAATATGTGGTCATGGTTAATATAGCCAATCAATTTCAAATTGACCATTTTGCTTCGAAGAGTAATCCATACTGTTTTTGGTTCAAAAAGCAATTCCTTCTTATAAAAACCAATGATTGGTTTTAATGCTTCGAACAGTGTTCCCCATTCTTAAAGGATCCGAGGATTTGCTCCAAAGGTCGTTACTTTGATTAATAACCTTCAAACAGGTCTTTGAACCCTTTAAAGTGGACCAATATTCGAGCATTTTTAAGCATGTAGTACGCTTCGAAGCCGACTTATGTATTTCGAAGCCGTTGTTATTTGATTTTTTGGTGCCAAAATCTCATTTCGAAGCCAAATATCTTGCTTTGAAGCTGGCGTCAATATCCGGAATGTGCTTTTTCCCTCCAAAACATTCAACATTAGCAGAGACTCATCGTATTCGTACTTTTAGTACTTAACGACTTATGCAATATATTTCCAAACATAAAAAGCTTTTCTTTTAAAACCCTCTTACTTCGTGTTTCTGAAATCACTTGTTCTTTTAACGTTCAAACCCTCATATCTTTCACTTCTCTTTACTTCTCCCTTTCCTTTTCGAAAAGCGTATCATTAATGGCCTCTTCTTCACCAGAAGTGCCAATCGTAGAACGTGTGAGCTCATCCGTAGCCTTGAAAAGGCTCATTGATGTGGAGTGTGAGAAGTACAAGGCTGGGGGGAAAAGCGCCATTGACGGGCGTGTCTTTGTCCCTCGTCATCATGAGCGACAAGACTACGTGCTTGGGCCAATCTTCAAGGAGATCCCTATTGAGCTCCCAGCTCTGTACCTCGCCCGAAAACCAATGTCTCCTTTATGAAGGTGGTCTTGATTGGAGGAATTGGAGAATCAATCGCCCCCACCGATGTTGGCCCACGATGAGACCGGAGTGGCAAGAGTGGTATGATCGAGTTATCCCTGCGAGGACACTGGACCTTCAAGAGCTCTGCCTTCTCGATGCTCTTCGACTATCTAGGGTAACTATCCCGGAAGACCCTTTCTTAGTCCCTGCTGCTTTATGCTTTTGGAACCCTATCTTCAATTTCTTTCAATTTAGATGTGGGATGATGGCTCCTACTGTTCTTGATATTTGCCATCTACTAGGAGTATCCCCCATTGATACCATTATCACACCAGACTTCCCTGATTCAACAGTCTCTTTCTCCCTCCCCTCTCTTAACTTATCTTACAGCGATTTTGTTAAAGCTGAAAATAAAAAAGAGGGCCCAGTAACTGATAGGGAATTCTTTTCCTTCTTGTTATACTGGCTTTGCAAATTCCTCTTCTGCACCTCTTCACAAAGAATTATGCCTGAATTTGCTCCACTTGCCAAAGCCTTTGTTTTGCAAAAAAGGGTAGCCTTAGCCCCATACATTCGAGGTCATGTATACAGAGTTTGTTCCCTTTTTTGTGAGAAGCCTTTAGATGCTAATCAAGGGGGGCCATTCTGGATCCTTCAGCTTTGGCTTTTTGCCTACTTCACTGAACTACAATCCAAATGCCTTAAATTTTCTGGGTTACACTCTCTCACCCATGGCATAAGACTAGCCAATGCTTCCCTCTATCCTTCTTCTTTTGCTTTTTATTTCTCTTTCTTCCATCAACTACCAGCCGCCCTTCCTATTCACCGCTTCCGTCCCTTCGAGACCAACATAGGTCCAACTTGGTTGAGTCACTTTTTAAGTGACAGGCTCTGTACTTCACCTATTCACAAAGATATATAGGCCTCCTTTCTGCTTCCTAGGGAGCTGTTTATTGGGACCACAAACCCCAGGGCTTATAAATGTATAGCTGAACCTTATTGTCCTGCTCAATTTGCTAGACAATTTGGTTTCACACAAGGGGTCCCAATACCTCTCTACAGCAACACCAATCTGAGCCTTACCAAAAGAGATCTGAAGGTTAGGAAATCAAGATTGGAGGAGGCAACCTTCAAATTCATGGATGACTTGGCTAGGTTTGAGTATACTCCTTTCATTCCTGAAGGTACTGTATTGAAGAGATACCAAAACTGGTGGGAAAATAATATGGAACTTTATTTAGCCATTTCACCTCAAAACCTATTGGAGGTATTAGATATATCCAAGCCCAAAGGAGTTGAAACTGTCCCTTCCTCTACTGTGCTTCCTACAACTCAGTCCATTCCTGCTACCTCAACTCCTTCGAAAGCCACACGGGCTGCTTCAAAGAAAGGTATATACTTTCAACTTCTCTTTTTTTTCTTTTGAATCTTTTGTTTGTTTCCTTTACACTTATGTTCTTTGATGCACAGGTCCTCAAGAAGAATCTCCTAAGAGAGTGAAACTTCACTATTCTAAAAAAAACAAAGAACAGAAACAAAAAGGCTGATCCTCCCCTCTGAGGAATCTGAAACTTTGGGAGAAGAAGCAGTTGAACAAGAGCAGGAAGTGCCCTTACAAAGAACAAAGAGACAAAAGGTGGCTGCCTCCCCTTCTAATCTCGGGGCAAACATTATAGTAATGGAGAAAGAACTAACCTCTGAAAAATCTGAAACCCAAATTGAAGAGAGGGAGATCGAAAAGGAACCAGTAGTATCCCCACCGAAGAGGAAGAGGAGAAGAAAGATTACTGTCTCTCCTTCTGACTTTACTGAGGACTCAGATTTCGAAATAATCACCCAAGCAATAGAGAGAAGAAGGAAGGTAACTGTTTCAACTACTATCTTGGTTGAGGATCCCATTCACGAAGCAGCTACCAAGACAGTAGAGCAGGAACATCCCAAGGCAATAATTGTCTTTGAGAGGGCCGAGAAGAGACGGCATCAACAATTTCTGAGGGATGAAGCTGCTGCTACTGATGCATTACAAAGAAAAGCTGCACGAAGACACCAAACTATTGAGCATTATACCCTTCGCAGTTCTCCCATCAATGCCAACACTTCTGAAATAAGTAATTTCTTTCACATTTCTGCTGTTTTTCCTTCGTCAGCTTTTAATATTGAATTTTGACAATCCTTTGTATTTCTTCCTCTTGCGAAGCCATGACGTGCATTCATCTTTCCAGCTAGGCCTCCCTTGACTTCAGTTGAAGTTGACCAGATGCAACGTGTGAAAACTATCCAAATCATGCTCCCACTCTCCAAGCCTATATTTGATACGCCTTCTTTGAGTCCAAGCATCCCCGCGTCTCTTCTCCTTGGCTTAAAGCCCTATCTCCCTTTTTTGACTTTTGATATGCCTCAATTTACTTCTTCTTCGAGCCTTGTTCTTCCTTTTTCCTTCTCAGAAATTCCAACTGCTACTCTATTCCCAATGGCAGTTGATTCTTTCACAGAGGGTGCTGTTAGTTCTCCAATTCATGGTTCATCACCTGTGCCTACTTCCAGCCCCTCTTCACTTGATTCATTGGTGGCTAAGACCATAGAGGCTGCCAAAGATGCTCCATCAATTTCTCCCATCCCCATGCAGCCCTCTGTGTCTTCCACCACAAAACTTTCCATGCCCTTCATGTCTAGGGATGAGGTAGACATCTTCGAAGGAAGACTTTCTAGTCTTTTCGACGTACCTTCTACCTCTCCAACATTTAGTGCTGAAGCTGAGCTATTAGTCCTAGCTGACTCCTTGCTGGAAATTTTTGAGAGTCTTCCTTCTTCTAGCAGCAAGCTTCCTGCACCTTTAGTGGACTTGGACACATGTCCGAATCGCGACTTCCTTTCGAGATCCTTCGAGGCTCTACAAAGGCCTATTATCAGGAATGGGTTCCTTCAGTGCTGTAATATTGCTGAGCAGTCCAATATGAATGTCTCAAATCATCTATCCCAAGCTGCAGCTACTATTGATTTCTATATCAACATTTGTCATGCTGCCAATACTGCCAATGAAAAATTGGCTAGGGATCAGCGTTTTGTTTCTCAAGTGCATACCGAAATATCAGATCTCAAGAAACAACACTCTTCTGCCTCCCAGTTTCGAATTCAGCTGCTGGAGAAGAAAGCTCAACTTGAGGAGGAGTTAGCTGCAGTAAATCAGGCCTTGGTTCGAACTGACACCAAATTGCAAATCACCAACCAAGAACTGGCTGAGCGAAAAGAAGACATGGCTGCAGCTATTCACCTATTTCCATCACTTAGTAGTAGGAAATCAATTGTATAAAAACAATTGAAACATTGTAATGATTTTTGGGCCAATTTGTGGCACCATGTACTTGATTCTTTATGAAAAATCAAATCCTTATCTATTGTCCGAGTATCTTGTGTTTTTGTACATAATGTTTATTTTATTCCTTGTGTTTCCCAAATGGTTGGAAAATAAGGTTTCAAATATCTGCCATTAATCTTTTTGGGATATACATAGTCATTCAAATTTCTTAAATGGTATGCTCCAAAAGGCAGAACTCTATGAATTTGATATGGTCCTTCCCAGTTAGGTGACCATTTGCCAAACTTATGGCTTTTAATTCCTATTGGGAGTATTGTTTTCCATACCAAGTGTAACAGCGTCCGCGTGGGACCTCGATGCTACAGTTCGGACTCTTGTTTTCGTGTTGCGGTTCTAAATCTTGAACCAAAGAGTCCAAATCCGGCAAATCGTTTGAGAAAACAGATTTTTGAAAAGTAGTGCCAAACATGGACTGCTTTGCCAGATTACAGAGTCGCCACCTAAATATTTTTTAATGGGGGAATTTAGGAAACCCTGACTCAGTGCCGAAAGCCACATGTCCGTCATCACCAAAGTAGTCTTGGCTCGGGAGCTTGGATACGATCGGGGAAGGTCAGCTATGAGCACCCCCTTTCGCCCGGTCCGAAGACCGGCCTCTACTAATCGTGATATCTGATTTTGAAAACATTACATGCTCTTATTCCGGTTATTAGCCTAGAATTACTATGTTATGCGCACAGCAAACAAGTATAGACTAGATCGCCTAATTTGGAAACAAACATTGCATATCTGTTCGTTTTGAAAATGCTTTGGAATTTACTACTCGCGAGTAGGCTAAAACACGGATTTCAATGAATTTTCCAACTCAAGCAACCCAACCTCCACCCACAGGCATTCAAACAGTTTATCTCACATAAGTACTTAGCCGCATGGTAAGCATACTGTCATGGCAACATTCACACGCATATGGTATGCTAAAGTGTAAAATACTTACATCGTACTCCGTGCCAAAACAATAAACTAGTTAGCAAACATGCATGTCCTAGTTCATGTTAAGTGGCTAATGCAACACAGGCAAGGATGCGATCTAGACAGGCCCGGCTATCCTAAACATGGCATATGGAATGCTGCAAATAACACGTATTCAATTTGGAATTGAAAGTACGATGCAGTTTGTATGATGTACCGAGCCCGATGCATGTAAACAAATGCATGAATGCACGCATGCATTGCATAAGGTATGCTAATTTAAAAATGCCCTAATTTACCAACATAAGTAGGTAAATAAAAGGGAGAAAGAAATGGGGGTTGGAAGACATACACACCACTCACCCACACTTATTACAATTACGCCCTCGCATAGAGGGTTCGAATAAATATTACAGTCCGAATAATAAATAAATTAATTATTACAAAATTTCTAATTATTTATCAAATAAATGCAAAAAGAAAAGGTGGCCACAGCCGCCCGCCTCGGGATACGCGAATGATGCATGCTCGATCTGACTTGCCCGAAAAACCCGTGTCATGACACTGTTGCTTCTGTTTCTACTGCCCTGCCTCTCCAAAAATTCCCAAAGTCCCAGAATACCTTCTACATGAACTGCAGTACCCCACCGGCTGGAGGAAGTGACCACCGGCTGCTAAAATTGGCCACCGGCTTCTTGTAGAGTTTATCGGCACAAAAAGTGTGCCGGTCGGCACGATATCTTGGTCGGCAGAAAGTTCTCAGAGGGCGGTTTGACAAAGACAAACCAAGCGGTGCATGCCATGGATTTTGAGCATATGTAAGCATGGCCAATGCCTCCTATCATGCTTGGGGACTCAAGGAGGCATGACTCTTGGTTCTTGGGCCATCAATTATGCATCTTGATGCATGATGGCCTAAGGAACCAAGGTTGCATTTTAATGGTAATGCATGCAAACAAACAAATGAAATCCAAGGCCTTATCATGTGTTAGTCAAAGGTCTTGGTGACCAAGAATTGAGACAAGTTGCACCACTTGAAGTGTGAACTCCTCTCAACCCTATGCTTGGCTTGACAATCCCCAAGCCATGCCATGGAATGCATGTATGCAACATACCTCAAATGATGTAACAATGGAACTAAGATGCAAGGCATACCAAATGTCATGCAACTATCACAATAGGCATGCAAAATGCTAGAGCATGCAAGGTATAAGTGGCATGCAAACATGGGCCAATCAAGCAATGGGACCAACCTACTACAACACTCGATGGACCAAGCATGCATCAAGCATATAATGAACATACAATGGTGGCCTTAACTTCAATGGGGCAGCCCTCAAACCACCCCAAAACAGTGGCAAAACAAGCCCTAAATGATGACCAAAATGCTATACAAACATGCAAGTTCATGGGCCTAAACCTAAGGCACCAAAAGGAGCATCTTACTACCACTTACACAACCACTCATGTCATGAATCTAACAACCAAAAACAGATTTTTAGTATGCAAAATGACACCCAAATCCCCTCACATGGCACCCCCAAAATGCATTAATCATGGAAGCATACACAAGGCCTATTCTTAGGCATAAAAGGACACACCTTTAAAGCATGAAAAAGATGACAAGTACAAACATATGGGCATGGATTAGGGTCTGGAATAGCATGTCAAATGATCCCAAATCATCTAAATAGACTATCCAATGCATGTACATGGATCACCTACCCAAGGCTTACAAGCCATCATGCAAAACAACCATGTCAAGCATGCTAAATATGACAAAAACAGTGGCCCACAGCCCTTATACATGGCAAAATGATGTTAGTATCTCCATGAAACTAAGCATAAAACATGCGAGAAAACATGGCCTCAAAGCATGGCCTATTTCTAGGCATAAGATAGCATTTCAAAGCAAACATAAGAGGCATGTTAAGGACCATAAAACCAACCTAAAACAGAGGCATAACGTGTCATATGAACCACAAATACACTCTGAAATGAAGCCAAAACCAACCATGCATACATGCTATTATTTGAGCCCAAAACAAAGGCAAACAAGGGGCCAAGGGAAGAGGGGTGTCCCTCCCCTATATAAGACTTAAAACCATCTTCCTCTGGGTTTTCAGTGGTGAGAAGGCAAAAAATACCAAGTAAACAAGGCCTTACCAAAAAGACACCAAAAAGGCCAAACAAGGCCTAAAGGGGTGAGCCTTTACTCAAACCACAAAATGACCTTAATGAAGGTTCAAGAGCAAGTAAAAACAAGAGTTTTTTATGTTAAACACAAAACTAAAAACACAAAGCAAGACTAGTAGAAAGCTAGAGCAAGAATGGGGAATCTAAAGTAATGTTCTTACCCTTGAAGATCCTTTGAAGAACAGGTGGAGCAGCTCTCCTCTAGTGATCAAAACCAGTCCAAAATCACAACAATGAACCTTCCAAGTCTCTCAATCTCGAGCTAAGGTGTAATAGTGTGTGTAATGGTGCAAAAATGAGGTAAGACTACACTTTTAGGCCCAAAAACACACACACAAGAGGAGAGAGAGGGAAAATATATATAGAGAGAGAGTGTAAGCTCTGGTTTTTAGTCTCTCAAATGGCTAACCCCTCAACCAAGAAGACAAGGCCTCCTCTTATAGAGGAGGCAATCTTGTAAGCTTAGCAACTAAGCAAACAAGAGGCTCATCCCTCCATACACGTGTATGGAGGGGAAGAAAGTGGTAGATAGCTGCTTAAAAATATCTCAAAAAACAGCTGCACAGTAGTCGGCAGGGCAAATTTGTCATTTTGACAAAATTTACTGCCGATCGGCACAAAAGAGTGCCGACCGGCACAATATAGTGCCGATGACAACATCAACCGGCCGGTGGCCTCTAGCCACTGCCGGTGGTGTATGGGGATGCCTCATAAGGCATTCCCTACCCCTCAAAGGCAAAGCACAAGTGTTTGGTGCAAAACCAGACACAAAACGGTCAAGTTCGGAGGTCCTGAGGTAAGGCGCGTAGTCGAGAACTCCGGGAACTCCAAACGAACACGAACGTGGATAATCACCGGGTGTTCAAGCGGTGACGTCTAAGTCTTGAGGACGGTCAAAAATGGGGTGTCTACACCAAGTCACCTTCATCAAAGCCAATATGCTTGACTTTCTTATTATAATTCTTGGCTGCTTTCTTCTTTTGAAAAAGAATGCTATTTAACGCCAAAATCCTGGCTTCATCTATGCCTTCTAATTCCAAGCACATACTTTGATGATATTGCTCAGGTTCTAACTGATCTTGGCATCTTACCCTCAGAGATTTAACATTAATCTCTACAGGTAACACTGCATCATGCCCGTATACTAAGGCATAAGGGATGACTCCTGTGCTTGACCTTGGGGAAATTCTGTAAGCCCATAAAACAACCAACAATAGGTTATGCCAATCCCTAGGATTATTTTCCACCACCTTTTGTATTCCCTTTTTCAAGGACTTATTGGATGATTCAGCTTGACCATTGGCTTGTGCATAATAGGGTGTGGAATTAATAAGGTTAATTCCAAATTCTGCCACAAAGGACTTTACCATTTTCCCATCGAACACAGTTCCATTATCAATTGTTATGGTTTGTGGGATGCCAAATCTATGGATCAGATCTTTAATGAACCCAATGACCTCTGTCTGGTCTACAGCCTTATATGGTTTGGCTTCGACCCACTTAGTGAAGTAATCAGTGGCCACTAGAATGAAACAATGATGTTTCGAAGAAGGTGGGTGTATTTTTCCCATCATATCCATGGCCCATCCTCTGAATGACCAAGGCTTCACTACTGCATGTAGGTTAGTTATGGGCACATGTCTTATTGTGCCATGTTTTTGGCATGCCTGGCAACCCTTTGCATATTCTATGCAATCTTTAAGAATAGTTGGCCAGTAGTAGGAATGTCTTCGAAGCAACCATCTCATCTTTACACCAGGCTGATGAGCACCACAAATGCCTTCATGAACCTCAGCCATGGCTGTTAATGCTTCTTTTGGGCCTAAACATTCCAACAATAAGCCATCTCCCCCCCTTTTGTAGAGAGCATTACCATATATCATGTATTGCATAGACTGCAATTTGACTTTTCTGCTGGCCTTCGAAGATGGACCAGTGTAGACGTCCCCGAACGCATCCCGGGGAAAGGGAGTGCGAATCCCCCCCCCATTCTAGTTCGATATTGGGTCACTACAGTTCGAAGGATTCAAATGTCACGGTTCTCAATCTTGAACCAAAGAGTCCAAATCTGGCAAATCGTTTTGAAAAACAGATTTTTGAAAGAAGTGCTAAACATGGACTGCTTCGCTAGATACAGAGTCGCCACCTAAATGTTTTTTAAACGGGAAATTTAGGAAACCCTGACTCGGTGCCAAAGGTCACGTGTCCGTCATCACCAAAGTTGCCTCGGCTCAGGAACTTGGGTACGATTGGGGAAGGCCACTTCGTGAGCACCCCCGCTCGCCCGGTCAAAGACCGGCCTCTACTAACCATGATATCTGTTTTTGAAAACATTGTATGTTCTTATTCCGGTTATTAGCCTAGGTTACTATGTGATGCTCGCAGCAAACAAGTATAGACTGAGTCGCCTGAATTGGAGCAAAACATTTCATGTTTGTTTTTGAAAATGGTTTGATGGTGCTACCCGTAGGTAGGCTAAGACGTGGATTTGCCACCCTCGGGTGGGCTTAAGAAAACATGATGTCGCCACTATCTAGTGGGCTTAAAACAAACATTTGATGATTTGTTCCAATCCAAGTAACTCAACCTCCACCCACAGGCATTCAAGACAGTTATATCACATAAGCACATAGCCTCATGGTAAGCATGCTATTCATGGTAACACTCACACGCATGCAAGGATGCTAAAGCATAAAACTCACCAAGTACTCCAAGCCAAAACAGAAACTCATTAGAAATCATGCATGATCCTAGATACACAGAAAATGCCTAATGCAACACATGCGAAGATGCAAATTATAGCGGGCTTGGCTATTCTAAACATGGCATATGAAATGCTACAACTATCACGCATTCAATTTGGAATTGAAATACAAATGCAGTTAGTGTGGTGCGCCGAGCCCGGTGCATGCAAAACAGATGAATGATGCAAACATGCTGTCATACTGTATACTAATTGAAATATGCCCTATATCTAACCATCATAAGCAGGTAAATAAAAGGGAAGAAAGACGTGGGGTTGGAAGACATACATCACACTCACCCACACTTATTACAATTATGCCCTCGCGCAAAGGGTCTGAATAAATAATACAGTCTCGAATAAAAGAATAATACAGTCCGAATAATACAGTCCAAATAATGTACAAATTCCTAATTAATTAACAAATTAACTAAAAAAACTGTAAACTGGCATGCAAGCCAGGGACTGCCTCGACTCCGCTTCGGATAATGAGATGATGCATGTTTGGGCTGCTTTGTGCAGAAATCCACTGGAATGCCCCAATTAGCCTCTGTTTGCAATGTTTCTCGAAATGCGTGCCAAGTCCCGAAAAGTTACTGATTCTTCATTTTGCTGCAATAGAGAGCAGGAAAGGGGCATAGCAATGTATTTCACAAATATATGCATGCCTCGATCCTCGGGCCACCAATCACGCATATCGATGCATGATGGTCGAGGAGCCGAATTGCACAACTCAATGTAGGGTGAATGCATATGAATGCTATAACAAAACCTAACTCCATCATGGATAATCCGGAGTGTCGGTGACTTGGGAATTGAGACCCGTTCCGTCACTCGGAGTACGGAACGTGCCTCGTTTCCCGTGCCCAGGCTAACTCTTATCCCGAACACGATGCAGTATGCATGGCATGCATGAATGCAACTAAGATACAACCCTAACACACACAATACTATGAAAATGTGATGCCTTGAAATGCGTGCATACGGGCACGCAAACCAAGGAAGTGGCATACGCAATGCAATGGGACTAAAATGACAAATACAATACAATATGGACTTACACTAACATGAGTGAACCTCAGCCACACTCGCATAAGAGGCCATCAGATAAAAAAGAGATGCCTCGAAATGCGTGTACACGGGCACGCAAACCGAGAAAATGGCATACGCAATGCAATGGGACTAAAATGGCATAAACAATGAAATATGGGCTTACACTAACATGAGTGGACCTCAGCCACACTCATATAAGAGGCCATCAGATAAAAAAAAGATGCATCGAAATGCGTGCACACGGGCATGCAAACCGAGGAAATGGCATACGCGATGAAATGGCATGGAAATATGATATGCAAACATACAAATAAATTTCAGCACTGAAATGTGGGGCAAAACAGTCCCGAAACATGGCCAAAGTGTACCCGATGCATGGAATGATCCCGAAACATGAATTTTGGCATCCGAAATGGCCTATAGCTACACCAAACATGCATAATTGATACATGACATGAAAAGGCAGAAGCAAGGCAGCCCCAAAACTAGCATTTTTCCAGTGCAAAACATGGCCAAACAGCAATCATAAATAGGGCTAACATGGCATACAAAAATGGCTCCACAAGGGAGGCTATGAAGCAAGTGGTATATGAAAAGCCCAAATGGAAAAATACCCTTCTACAACACTGATGAGGGACTAAAAATATGAACATTTACAGTATATGACATCCCTCAAATCAGTATGAAAACATGCTAAAAATGTCATGCAAGAAATAGGCCATAAGAGGGTATAACATGAAGTAGGCCAAAAATTCATCAAACAGGAAAATACCCTTAATGAAATATGTCCAAGGGGTCAAAATATGACCTATTACAGTTCTGATGATGGCCCAAAACAGAAGCTAGATAAGCCTAAAAAAGCATGCAAAAATGGGGGCCAAAGAGGGGTATAATGGTAGGTACAACATGGAGGCCCCCAAAAGGGTTGATCCCTTCTACAATGTTTTAGAGGGACACAAAATAAGCTTACTCACAGTTCATAACATGCTCCAAAACAATTTACATATAGGCCAAACAAATCATGCAAATTTACGGTAAATATGAGAGATTATGAAGTAAGTGCAAGATAGGGGACCCAAACAAGGTTTAGCCCTTCTTCAATGTTGAAGAGGGGCTCAAAATAGGCCCACTTACAGTTTATATTATGCTCGAAAACAGATCAATCATAGGCTATAAATTTCATGCAAAAATGTGACATATAAGATGATATTGAAGCAAGTACAAGATGGTGATCTCAAATAGGGTTGAACCCTTCAACAATCATGTAAAATGGTTCAAAATAATGACCCTTTCAGTTAGGGTCGAAGCTCAAAACAATAAGAAAATAGGCTAGAAGAATGGTGCAAAAATGAGCTACAAAAGGGGGAAATGGCAACTTACCCTTGTAGACAAGTCTTGGCTGCCTTTTGCTTGAAGAATGGATGCCTCCTAGCTGCTGGAAATAGAGTAGTGGTGGTGGTTCTTGATGATGATGAAGAAATGGAACCAAAACTTGAGAATTTGAGAGAGATGGAGAGAGATATGAATGTGAGGCCTCTTAGGGATTTTTTTGTAACCCCAAAACAAGAGTTGGGCAGCTGGTTATATAGGCCAAAGAGAGGGAGCAAGGTAGGAGGAAAATGACACCAAGTTTCCCTCCTCAAGCTCTCCCCCGAATAGAGATATTTTTGGGGGAAAACAGCTATACAGCTGTAAAGTGCTCACCCTGAGGAAGCTGGCCAACTAGGTACTTTAGTTGCAGGTGGCCGGCCGGCCATCCCCCATGGCCGGCCGGCCAGGGTCAAAAGGTCCAAGCCATAAATCTGTTCAGCCATGTAGCCCTTGAAGTTAGCTTTCCAATGCCGCAAACCTTGCATTAAAATTCCTCTTGTAGAAAAAGTTATGCCAGTTTTCGTAAAGCCGCGCATATTCGGTCTAACCAGACTTCAACCAACCATATCTCCTCCCTCCGGATCCAGACATAGGAGATTCTTGAGTGAAAAATGAATCCCCGGAAGTAAGCTTTCCAATGGTGGTGGCCTCATATTTTAATTCCTCTTGTGCAAAGAGTTACGCCCGTTTCGGTGAAACCGCGCAGACTTTTCTCCTTCCCAAATTCATGCTGAACCAC
This sequence comes from Camellia lanceoleosa, assembly GCA_025200525.1. Classification (NCBI taxonomy): domain Eukaryota; kingdom Viridiplantae; phylum Streptophyta; class Magnoliopsida; order Ericales; family Theaceae; genus Camellia; species Camellia lanceoleosa. The sequence goes on from CM045769.1 coordinate 108,252,089, forward strand.
TTTTGACCAAACAAAAAGTTGGTCATCAAAACAATTGCTGGCCTCCCACCCTCCTACAAGCTTCCTAACTATGAAAATAAGGCCTCCACCAAAAATGAGCCCAAACTGATGCGAAATGAAGGTTCGGGGAAATTTAGCCGATTCGGGACCTCAGCTTGTGGCACCGGAGTGGTGTTCGACCATGAAGTCGGTCCCTCGGACCCCAGTGTCCCTCAAAAGGAGCAAATAAGATGCATGCTAAAATCGAGCAATCGGAGATGGTTAGGTGGTCCCAACCGAGGCACATGGCTCGACGGCTCAAAACGGGAACCGGCCTCCGAAATGGGCAAAATGGCCTACGGCCACGAAAAGTAACCCACGGCCACTGAGAGATGGTCTACGGGACCTCTCCCTCCCTTCAGGAACAAAAACAGAGAAAACCGAGCCTGGTTCGCGAACCAAGGCAAAGTACAGAAAAGGGTTCGGAAGTCCGGAGGCAGGGCTCACGGCCGAGACTCTGAGACTTCTGAACGAGCACAATATGCAACATCACCGAGAGCTCAATCAGTGACGTCTGAGTCTTAAGGTCGGTCAAAAATGGGGTGTCTACAACCAGCCAAGTACTGCATTATTGGATGCCTCCAATCTTGTTCTTGTAAGTCATTATTTTTTACTTCTAAGACCACATTCCTTTTATTCAAAGGCTGTATTAATTTTTGATATGTTGTTTGGCTTATGTCCCTTTGGGTATTATCCTTTCTCTTGAAATTCGAAGCTTTTTGAGCCACATCGTTAGCTCTATTATTCAAGAATCTTGGAACGTGGGTTACATTTGCTATTTGAAACTGAGAAAGCAGATGTAATGCAACAACATAATATGGTAGGATGCTTATGCTTTGACACTTGAAAATCCCTTTCACTTGGTTAACCACCAATTGAGAATCCCCAAATATGTCAACTGCATGTACTTGTAATCCAATGAGGATTTCTAGTCCTACTATTAAGGCTTCATATTCGGCCTGATTATTGGAACAAGTGGCTTCATCCACTCTGAAACCATGTGTGGTTTCTACCCCTTGTGGAGATTTAATCACAACACCAATTCTAATTAAACCATTGGCTTTCGATCCATCAAACCACATCTGCCATGGCTCAACATTAACCATACCAAACTCCATTATCTCTTGACTTTCTGTTTGAGATGGATGATCTGCCAGAAAATTGGCTAAAACTTGCCCTTTTACTGCTCTTTGAGGGACATATTCTAAATGAAATTCCGATAAGGCTAGTATCCACTTGCCAATTCTTCCCCTCAACATAGGTCTAGACAACATGTATTTAACCAAATCTGTGGTTGCAATTACCAAGACAGTTGTAGGTAAAAGATAATATCTTAATTTCATTGCAGCAAAATACAAAGCAAGACATAGCTTTTCAACAGTTGAATATTTACATTCACAAGGATTTAAAAACATACTAAGGTAATAAATAGCTTTCTCTTTGCCTTCTTCGTTATCTTGGGCTAAGAAAGCTCCCAATGAATCTTCTGTTGCGGCTATGTACAACTTCAAAGGCTTATTCTCCTTTGGTGGCATCAGCACTGGAGGTTTGGCCAAGTAGGCTTTGATACCTTCGAAAGCACTTTGATGTTCTGCTGTCCATACAAATTCCTCTTCATCTTTCAGCCTTAACAAGGAAGAAAATACTTTAGTTTTCCTTGCAGTGTTAGAAATAAACCTTCGAAGAAAGTTAACCTGTCCCAGGAACCTTTGTAATTCTTTATTACTTGATGGAGGCCTAGCTTCAATGATGGCTTTAGCTTTATTCTGATCAATCTGTATTCCTTTCTTGTGCACTACATAACCCAAGAAGTTTCCAGATGATACACCAAAAGCACACTTAAGAGGATTAAGTTTCAACTTGAACTTCCTCATTCTTTCGAAGGCTGCTTCTAAATGAAACAAATGCTCCTTCATGGACTGGGATTTCACTACAATGTCATCAATATAACATTCTAGATACCCTCCAATGAGATCATGAAAGATAGTGTTCATAGCCCTCTGATATGTAGCCCCAGCATTCTTCAGACCAAATGGCATTTTAACCCATTCGAAGGTGCCAATATTCCCAGGACATCTGAATGCTGTCTTGTGGATATCTTCCTCTGCAATGCATATTTGGTTATAACCAGAGTGGCCATCCATCATCGATAAGACTTGATGCCCTGCTGAACTATCTACCAGCAGATCCACTATAGGCATAGGGTACTCATCTTTAGGAGTTGCTAGATTTAAGTTTCTGAAATCGATGCATACCCTCATTTTGCCATTCTTCTTAACTATAGGCACAATATTAGATAGCCATTCAACATACTCGGTCATTCTAATAAAGTCCGCCTTGAGTAGTCTAAGAATTTCTTCCTTGACCTTCGAATCACTTCGGACTCATCCTTCTTGGTTTCGCTTGTATGGCTTGAAATTAGGCTTCATAGGAAGCCTATGTTCCACCAATGATCTATCCAATCCTGGTAGTTCATTATAAGACCATGCAAAGCAATCTTTGTATTTCTTTAGAACAACCAATAACTGGTCTCTGTCCAGAACATTCAAGCAAGTACTTATATAGGTGGGCTGCTGCACAGAACCTTCCCCTAAATTCACTTCTTCTAAGAGGTCTTGCGTCTGAGAACTCATCGAAACCTCTTCTTTGGTTTCTTCAACCTTCGAAGCAACATTTTCACCTTGTTCTGCTCCTAGGTTCTTTAATTCGACATCTCTGCCCTCTTCCTCATAGACAAAATCTGTCCATAAGGCGTCTTCTTCCTGTATCTCCTGGACTTTTGTTTCAATGTCCAATGCACAGTACTTCTCAAGGGTCAAGCTTCTGACCTGTTGCTGCTCTTGTTTACAGCCAATTATCATGGCTTCTCTCTCTTGCTTCTGTACTTTCTGGACTATTGCTTTTACGCCCAATGATGAGAATTTAATCAAAGCTAAGGACTTGGCTTCTCGTTTTTCACTTCTTTGCCTATAACCAGGCATCATTGTCATCTTTCACGACAACCTCTTCATCAGCACTTTCTTGGACTAAGTGCTTCAGGTGTGTTACTTCCTCATCAGCCGTCACTTCGGCTGAGCCATCAGCTTTCCTTAGTATACTGAGTGGTGTCGCTCCCTCAATATACAACTTGGCCTCTGCAAAGTCTGCACAGGCTATGAAGGGTTGAAGATCTGCATCAATCTCCTCTGTCTCTCCATTGCCCAGGGCCATCATGATCTTCTGATGCAAAGAGGAAGGCACACATTTGTTAGTGTGAATCCAATCTCTCTCAAGTAAGGCATTATATTTAGCATTGCTGTCGATTACGAAGAATGCTGTCATACAATCCCTGGTCCCCACACTCAAATTAATAGGCAGAATCCCCTGGGCCATCTGCTTATCTCCAAAGAAACCAAAGAATGGTTGTCTTGGTTGGGATCAACACAGGATTCTTCTTCCTAATTTCTTCAAAGAAGATTTTTAATAAATTTATTTGCCCCATTGTCTACTAGGACTCGATTTAGCTGTATCCCATCAAAGAAAGCCTTAATGTACAAAGGCTTGACATGTTGGGTCATGGAATTCGAGGGTATTCAAAAGGATATGAGAGGTTGATGCTTACCTCTTCCTCGCTTTCACACTTAGTTTCCATTGGAATAGCCATTTCAGGAGTATCCTGTACCATACTCACTTGTGACTCCTCGCTAGAGACAGGAATTGAATCCATGTCTTGGTCACCCTGATCCTCTTTTTCAGCCTGGAATTCATGAGGTAGTATGTGTACCATGTTGACTGATACAGGGGGAAATGAGCCAAATTGGATGGCTGGCTGTACCTTCTTCCCCTCTTGGCTACCTTGCTTAGTGTCTTCAAAAGATCCTCCATCTTGCATTCAGTATTTCATTGATAACTGATCCCTTCGAAGGATCCTTCTCAACTGATTCTTCAGTCAGAAATGTTTGTTCAGCCATGAAGGCTTCGAACATTTCTTCTTCTGCCATTTCCTTCTTTTGGCTCATGCCAATCTCTTCTTCCGTTTCGCTATCACTTTCCATCAGAGCCTTCTCCAGCCCTGCCAAACTAGACTTCTCCCTGGCCTTTAGTTCAGAATGAACTTGGGCCAATTGTTCTCTGCTACAAACCACTTTACTCTGTAGAGTCGGTTTTGGAGCATGGTCTGACTTCGAAGTTTTCTTTTCTGCTGTCTTGACCTGTGAAGAACTCTCTCCACTTTCTTTCAGATCTTGCTGGTACTGGGTGTACCTACGCTGAATCTTTCTCCTTTGTGATCTGGAAATAAGTAGAACCATATTTGGTTCCTTTGTCTTTGGGTGTTTCAGCAATACCCAGTTGTTCGGAGCCACCAAAGGAGGCTTGACCATTCTGCCTGTGATTCCAACATCTCTCCTGACAGGCAATTCCCTAGGTTTGTTTTGCATTACAAACCAATCTGGAACTCTAGGTACCCAAGAGCATACTGATTCAGATGTTGAATCACCCTTTTTCCACCTTCGAAGCCATCTTTGAAACTGGCCGTGGAGATAAGTGCTTGGTTCTGGTCTCATGCTTCGAGCTTGATTCTGGCCTTTGATGGAGGTGGCCATTTTCTGTTCTGTGTGAGGTTGGTCTGGGGGGCCAATCTCTGGCTTTAGTCCCATAACCTGAACTCCTCTCCAATCTTCTTTCAGAATGTTTGCTCTCCATTCTGTAGTAGTTAAGTGGCCTAGACTCATACAAGGGCTTTTTGCCTTTAGCATTTATTCTATCAACTGCAGGCTCAACCACCACTGGTCGCTGCCTATCACTAGCCGGGTACGGCCTTTTGTTGTAAGCGTTGGTTGATTTAAGACGTCTCGGAACATCTTTATAGTATTGCTTCCCATCAATTGGAAGCCCCTTCAACCATTTGTAGCTTAGTCTACATCTGGGACACATCCTCTGCATTACAGCTGCTTCCAAGGAATCGTCATCCAGTATTTCTTCATCAGAGTGTTCCTTCTGATGTGAGAAACCCTGTCCAATAACTGGCGGATTTCTAGTCTCCTTCTTGGCAGCTGTCTGGTTGGCAATATGCATTTGCACATTGACCTCTTCCAATTCCTGCAGAGATAGATTCTGAAAGTTTGGTACAACCACATTAGCCGCGCTTTCTCCAACTTCTGGAAACGGGTTACTGTCAATTCCCATGGCTTTCTCTGTTTTGGCTGGGAACTTCAGACTTCCTTTCCGGATTTGCTCTTGGATCCTGTCTCGAAAAACAATGCAGTTTTTAGTCGAGTGAGACCAAGAATTATGCCATTTACAGTATACTTTTCCTTTAAGTTCATCAAGAGACGGCAATTTTACCCCTTTTGGAAACTTAAGGAAATTGGCTGCAAGTAAATGATCAAAAATGTCATTTGCTTTTGTTAAATCGAAAGAGTACTTTCTGTGAAAGTCTTTCTTTTTAAACTGTTGATCGATGGTTGTATCCTTATGAATTAATACTTCACATATTACAGGTTCTTTGCCCACAATCTCTGCTGCATCGATCTCATAATTGGGATCTCTATAGTATGTCTTATACGAAGCATTATTTCGATCTTGTTCCTCCTCTAGTAATGCTTCATATCGAGACACCTTATAGGTTAATTCGACCAAATCCCTGAATTCAGTTGAGTCAAATTTTTTTCGAAGCCTGAACTCTAAACTGTTTTGAGCCAATCTTACAAATTCTGGCTCTGGAAGGATGACTCTACATTTATTTCGAGCCCTTTTAAATCTGGCAATGAACTGAGTAGCCTTTTCTTCAGGCTTTTGACTCAATCTTGCCAAGTCTGCCATGGACACCTCTGGCTCTGATTGGAAGAATTGGGCATGAAATGCCTCTTCCATTTGTTGCCAAGTTTGAATGGAGCCAGGTGTAAGGTTGATATACCATACAAACGCTCCCCCAGTTAAACAATTTGGAAATAATCTCAGTTTTATGTAGTCATGATTAGTGAATTCACCACATTGAGCAGCGAATTTAGCAATATGCTCTACTGTTGATTGATTTCCAGTTCCATAGAATAGGGTAAAATCTGGTATTTTGAATCCTCTTGGGTATTCATGTACCCTATCTATCCACTCTGGGTATGGTTTTCTGTATACAGGAGTTTGGACCCCCCGAGTCATCGGTCCACACATCTCCCTAACAATATCAGCAATTTGGTCTCTAGGGACCATATTTTGGGCTTGTTGAACCACTACTGGAGGGACAAACACAGGGTTTGGTGGACAAACTTGTGCCTGTGGTCCTCTTGGTCCAAAAGGTGGTATATTTGGGACTGGTTGCCCCTGTGGTGCAGGTTGTTGTTGGGGGTATGGGTAACCCCTTTGAGCCTGTCCTGCGAAAGGACTTGTGAAAGGTGTTAGAACAGGTATTGTGTCTCTTCCATTTGTTGGAAAACCTTCCAACCCCCCGGGTATAAATTCGAATAAGGGATTATTATACCCCCTAGTGCCAGGTATGGCTTTGAACATGGGATTTACTACCATTCTTATGCCAGTTTCTTGTACTTGGCCAGATCCACCAACTTGTGTGGCTTCATTGTTGAGTACTGAGGCATTTTGGCCTACTACAGGCCTTGAAATGGGTTCATACCAAGACTAAGGCGATGGTCTTTCATAGTTTTGAGTACTAGTCTGACCATTAATTTGTCCATTAACTAGCATAGGCTGTTTTTCTCTAGCCAATCTTTGCTGAGGGACATTTAAAATTTCTTCTGTATGTCTTGTATTTGTTGGTTGGTGGTTATTCATTTGATCCAAAAAGGATATTGCCCACCTTTCCATTATGTTCATTAATTGTTGTCCCATAGCATCTACCAAGCCATCCCATGGATTTGTTGGCTGAGTAGATGGAACGGTGGATGGTCCAATTCCTTGGTTTCGTCCAATATTATGAACATATGGTCCTTGTCCAGAAGTACTGGTCTGTTCAACCAAAGGTTCTGATAGCATAGGAGTCTCCACAGGATGTGTTACCATATTCTCCTCTAGATTAGGTATTTCTACCTCTCCTTCTACGCCTTCTTCCAAGCGTTCATTTTCTCCTTGTTGTCTTCGTCTAGCCATTTTAACAGGTCCCACTGGGCGTGCCAAAAATATATGTTGGCTTTTTGGCTTTTCGAAGGGTATTTTTGTAAATGCGAGCGTGCCAACAAGGATCAATCAGTCCTTACAGAAATTATAATTGCCAACCAATTATCAGATGATTGTGTTTTAGTTCTTTCAGCCTCAATGAAGAGGACTTTTACTGGTGGCTTGATTTAGGAGAAATTAAGAGAAATAACAATTAATATGAAGAACAATCGAAGTATTTCATTAAAATGAACACTTACAATAATCCAAACTCAGCCTCGAAGAGGTTTACAGCGACAGTCTACTTGAATCTACTTGAATCTACTCCTATGAATCGAAGTGCAGTGCTGATATTTAAAGTGCAGGTATTTAAAATACAAGAAATGTAAAACTGGAAAGGAAAATATGAAGTAAAAACTGGTTTGTATGATCTGAGTCTGGGGGTTTTTTCTGGGGACTTCCTTGCTATTTATACTTGTCAAGGATGACCTTCGAACTGCACTTCGAACCGTCGAACTGCTCCGCCATGATCGCTGATCATGCTTCCTTAGAAGTAGTTCCACTACGCCATCACTTGCAATTGAGCTTCCCTCCTGTATTTGAATTTGAATATAGGTAACCGTTGAAGCCACGTCACCTTGTATCTCATTACTGATCTATTGCTACTCAGATCACTTGAGAACCAATATTTATTAACACGTGTACGATTGAGATCGAAGATTAAAATCATCTTCCCATAATACCCTTATTCTGCCACGTGTCGAATTGTAATTGACTTTTACAAAATATATAGCCAACAATTTGACATGTGGAGTTTATCCTTCATGTGTTTCTTTCCATTCATAACTAAAATGACTACTATATAAATTATAATCAAGCAACACATCTTCAATTATAAAAATAAAAAAATAAAAAAAATTACAATAGGTCATAACTAACTATTACTTGATATATAGTCATAACTAAAATAACAACCACAAGAAATTATAACTAAATTATATCTAACACTATAATGTGTTATAACTAAAGATCACGAAAATCATAATTGTGACATATGATAGACACTTTTTTTGCGATATGTTTTATAGAATTTCTCTACTAAAATATATCATTTCTGTCTCAATGTATCTTCTTTTTTAAATTTTCAATCCATCTATAAAACAGTTACTCCCCAAAATTTGTATAAAATTTAATCTCAAATCCTTTAATTTAAAATTCACATTTATTCAAATGAACTCTTAACATTTAAGTTTAGTAATATCTCATTGTTGTTTATTATGGAAAAAAAAAATTAATCAGTGTGTTTGGTTTGAGTTTTTTGGATTAAATTTTTTGAAAATTGAGTTTTTTTATTTTCGCGTTTTTTTTTTGTTTTTAGTGAATATTTTTAAAATTTTAAACATTTTTTTTTACTTTTTTAGATGCACCTTACTTAGATGCATCTAAAAAGTAAAAAATTTGTAAAAAAATATTTTAAAAAATTAATAAATAAATAAAAATATAAAAAATATACTGAATTCTCGTTTTTATTTATTTATTTATATTTTTGGTATTTAGTGAATTTTTAAAAAAAAAATTTTACAATTATTTTACTTTTTAGATATATTTATGTAGGTATGTCTAAAAAGTTTTAAAAAAAAAATTACTTAAAATATTAAAAAAAATTAGTAAAAAAAAAATACGAAAAATAAGAAAGTAAAATTTTCTAAAAAGTATTTTTAAAATAATGAAAACAAATTATCATTAATTTGTATTTCATTTACACTGGATTTCTAGCTACGCCACTATACACCACCATATGGAGTAGGGATTACGTCTGCATGGTGGTTGGGCAGAGAATGTGATATGATTGGCTGAAGAAGAGAGTTATAATTGGGTGATGGTTGAGTTGTAGTTGGCTGAAAAAAAGAATGCAGTAGGAAGGCGTCATAGGTGTGAAGTTATTGTTGCATGTTGTTGTCAAGTCTTTGAGATAAAAAAATGATGATGAAATAAAATAAAGTTTATGGCGGTGGATTGTGCGGGATCTCTTGAAGTCAAGATTTACAACAGACTTGGCGACAAGTGAACTTTGGATAAATGAGGCACGAGCAATCAACAATAACTGCAGACATAATAAAGGAAGAAAATAAAATTTGTACTTTGCTTATTTCTTTGTATTGGATTTTTGTAATTAGCAATTTCATTAGACAAAACTCCATTCAAATGTAATTGTATTTACTCATTTTTATTGTGAGTTTGTAAGAATTTAGATGCGAATCTGACTCAATTTGTGCCTGAGTACAGGAGTTTGTGCTGAAGGAAATGTGTGCTTGCGCAGAGATGTTTTTTAGCTTGTCAAAGTTCTTAGACCGCGCTCAAACGAAGTGACAGGTAAAAGTTTGCTAGCACCGCCTTTCAGAAACACTGCTCGAGCAGCCATTCCTATGCTCGAGCGGTCATCACGACTTTAAATCTTTTAAACTGCCGCATATGCATTTTTTAAGATAGAACCCTTCATTGGACAAAACTCTATTCAAATATAATTGCATTTGCTCGTTTTTTATTTGTGAGTTTGTGAGAGTTTAGATGCAAATCCAATCCAATTCGTGCCTGAGTATAGAAGTTTGTGTTGGAGGAAATATGTACTTGAGTAGAGGTGTTTTTTAGCCTGTCAAAGATCTTAGACTGTTCGAGCGGTAGAGTGTGCGCTTGAGCATTCATTTGGAGCATCCAATATCTCAGTTTGTTTTCAAGGATACTGAGAGTTATATTTTACCGCTTGAGCGGTAAGTCTTACGCTCAAGCAAAGTACCAGGTGAAAGTTTGTTAGCACCGCCTTTCAGACACACCGCTCGAGCGGTCATTGCAATTGTAAATCTTTTAAACTGCCTCATATGCGTTTTTCAAGGTAGAACCCTTCCAAAATTTTCTATTTGTAATTTACCTGTAAGTAAATAAATTGCGCAAGTTCGAAAAATAAAATTTAAAAAAATGTAAATTTGGTTTAAAAAAAAAGAAAAGAAACCTCTACATCATACATTGATGAAATGCAGGCAGGTCTCCAAATTTTTTGGTTTGGTTTTCAGAAATTTGTCTCATAATTATTTTTAAATAAAAAACTATTTTGGTGAAATAAATGAAAAATAAAAATCACTTATCATTTTTACATTATTTTATTTAGGAGGGTAAAAATAATTTATAAAAATTTAAAAATATTTTTTGATATTTATTTTTATCAAATTAATTTTTATTTTTTCAAAAGAAAAATTTTGAAATATTTTTTTCAAAAACAAACCAAACAAGGCTATCACCAAGACCTAACAAAATCATGAATGTATAGAGAGAGAGAGAAAAAAATCAAGTATAATAATTATTTTTTTTCTATTTGTTTTCCTTTCATAAATTCAAAATTCCTTGACCCAATTATATTTGTTTTAACTCGATTTTAATATAAATAGTTTGAGAGAGCATTGATTGGGTAAGGATCAGGTATAGTAGTAGATAGGTCAAAATTGTTAAGTTCATAATAAAGTATGAAATTGTATCACTTAAATAATTAAATTAAAAATAAAAATTCACATGAAAAATCCAAAAAAATCTGATCCTTTTACCATCCTTGAAACAAATCCAAACAACATAAGAATGATGTGTCTGTCATGGGGCTTACGGAAGGTAGGGTTTGGAAAGGAGCATATATGTGAATTACCATGTTTCAGACCAAACCCAGCATGTGGGAGTGGGTCAGTTTTGTGTGTTAAAACTCACAACATACATATCCTCGGATGTACTACTGTTTCTGTGGGCATATAACCTTCCCCAGTAGGAGGAAGGATCGCCTCCGGTCCAAAATTTAGATTGGAGGGCACTATTTAAGATCGTGAGACTTATCACATATCCTTTTCGATAATTTAAGTCGTTTATTTTTGTCAGACATTTCGTATATTTTATTTGTACAAAAAATTAGGTCGATCTGATAATCGTAACCTATTCAATTTGTTGTCTTTTTCATCTAAAAAAATGGACAATAATTGTGTTTTTAAAAATAAACTTTATGTTTTTTGGGTTACAAATGTAATAAATTGAACAAATTATAGTTATTGAATCGACCTAATTTTTTGTGTGAGTAAAATATACGAAATGTCCGATAAAATAAACAATTTAAATTATCAAAATAAGATTCGTAATGAGTCTCACAGGTCTAAACAACACTCTCCCGTCTAAATTTTGACATGGAGGAATCCTCCTACTCGAGGTTATATGCCCACAGAAACAGTAGTACATCCCATCCCGGGACATGTATGTTGCAAGTTTTAACACGTAAAACTGACCCACTCCACATGCTGAGTATGGTTTCAAACGTAAAAGACACTCACTGTCCATGCCCCACATAAAATTAAAACATAGAATTGTAGCTAGAAAATAGGTGTATGGTTCAAATTTATCTATTGAATCACATAAGAAATTCTAGACCAGTTTCTATGTAAACTTTCTGTGTTAGTAGTATTTTTCTTACCATATAGATCCAATATATCACGTAGTTGGGAAAATTATTTGATAATTTTGGGATAAATTACTTTCTGTGATGTCCAAAATTAATATTTATTAGTTAGAAACAGACCAAGTGCTTTGTTTGTTGACTTTTCGAAAGGCAACTTGACAAGGGTTTGTCAACTAACATTTGAAAAATAGGTTAAAAATTAATTTTTTTAATTTTTTTGATTTTTTTTAAAAAAAAATAAATAAATAAATAAAGAGGTAATTTGACCTAAAAAAAATTCAAAATTTGACTTTTAATTTAGAAGCCAAAATAGGCCTAAGTAATGCTTCACATAGTTGTATGTCTGTTCATTAGTATTTTATGATTTGTTTAATTATTTTTGAACCATGTAAATATTTAGTTCTTAATATTAGAGAGACACAGTGGTAAATATCCAGATAATGCTTGACCATCCATATCAACTATCCAGGTCACCCAAGTTAAATGAAATCACGAGAATGCTATGCCCCCAATCTGTACATCAACAGACTTTTGTTTCATTTATTTCTAAATTTTTCTATGCGTGCATGTTCATTAAATTGAATTTCAGGCTGCCAGCTTAGCAATGCCTGCAGAGCTGAGTAGATCTCTCATGTTCGACTCTCACCATATAAAATATTTGAGTTCAACCGATATGTAAGTTTGGACAAACCATACCCATGATCAAGAGTGTGAGTTCAAATTTCCATATGTGTTCGAGTCTGTCCTACATAATTAAATGACTCTAATATATAACACCACTTAAGATTTGCAAGCTATTGCACATAATGTCTTGTTCTTAAGGACAAGGTGAATCTATTAGAATTCTCCTTCATTAAATAAATAAAAAAAAGTAGTTAATTACACTTTACATTCTTCAATTACCATTGAAATATCATCTTATCCCAACTTTAAAACAAGGGTAAATTATGTAAATCGTTTATGTAGTTTACACGATGTGTCAATTTGATACTTATTATTTTAATTTGTTCGATTTTATCTCTTAATTTAACTAATTGTTTCATATTAGTCTAATAAATAATGGCCGTTAAAGTTTGGTGAATGAAAACTCAAACGATGTGTCAATTTAGTCCCTATAATTTACACGATGTGTCAATTTGATCCCTACCAAAATGGAGCAAATTAAAATAACATGGACCAAATTGACATATCATGTAAACTATAAGGACCAAATTGATACATCGTTTGAGCACGTGACAACTTTCCGTCTACTAAATTTAACAGCCATTATTTGTTGAACCAATATGACACAATCAATTAAATTAAAAAATGAAATCGAACAAATTAAAATAATAACAACTAAATTGACATATCGTATAAATTAACCGGACTATTTCCATAATTTAACCTTAAAACTATATATTCAGTCGAAAATGGTACAAACACCTAAAAGTGAGCAATTTTGACAATTGCAAGAAAAAGCTGATATTGAGTGATAGTACAGTGTAATTATGTGTTTGGTTGGGGGATTGGAAAGGATTAGGAAATGGAAAAAGAAAAATGGTAAAAACATATATTCATATCAACATACACAGTTTCACTTTTTTTTTTATTTTTTTCCAATCTCCCCCATCCCCAACCAAACACAGCCTAAAAAATCACAAAAGATATGTGCAATGCTATCTCCATAATAAGTGGACCCTCCCAGAAAGAAAAAAATGAAACTAGTTGTTAGTTAACAACAGCCATCTAATATTTCACATAGGCCCAAAGTTTTTTCAGATTATCAAAATGAAATCTTATTTTGCTAAGCTTTTGAAAAATTAATTAGAATGATATCTTATTTGACTATGCTTTTGAAAAATTAAGACATTTGACAACAAAAATTTGTAACATTACATTTTCTTGATAGATCTTAAGAAGTTGAGTCACGTCTATCGCATAATCTAAAACAAAATTTGCATAGAAAGCAAGTTATGATTGAACACAAGCATAAGCAATAAAATTCCATAAAAGTTGAGAAAACAAATCAATACACACCACAATTATGAATTTCTATCTGATGGTTGAGGCACTACAACAAAACAAAACAAAATAGAAATTGGTTTGAATGAGAATTACAGTGGGAAAGCATTACAAGTTCATGATCTAATCTTCAACATAGACTAACCAAGTTACAGACATCAGATAATCAGAGTGGCAAGTTTTGCAAGAACGGAGGTAACTAAACTAACACTAGTGTTCCAGGACATACCAAAAGGAAGAGAGATAATGCATTACAACGAGTTTCATCATCTTCCTCGAATCATTTCCCGCCAAAAAATCTACTCTTTATGATCAAGATCATCTTTGCCAAGGTTGAAAGGAAATTCATCAAACTGTTCAGAAAAGTGATCATGTTCCTCACACAAGCTCTTCAATGACTGATAAACACTGTACATAGAAGGCCTATCCTTGGGCCTAGAGGCCACACAAGTACAAGCAACCTTGAGGAATTGCAAGATTTGATCATCATGGCCTCTTCCACAGAGAGACTTATCTGTGGCATAGTTGCTTCGACCCGACCCACAGAGCTGTGTAACCCAATCCACCAGGTTCCCCTTGAACCCTTCTTCTGCATTACTAACTTCTAAAGCCTTCTGTCCTGTCACCAACTCCAGAAGCACCACCCCGAAACTATAAACATCTCCTTTCATTGATGCAATCATCGTGCTTGCATACTCAGGCGGTACATACCCGAATTCCCCCATGTCTCCATTGACAAAAGTGCTACTACCGTTCGAATCCACAGCACCAACGAGCCTTGCCAACCCAAAATCCGATATACGAGCATCAAAATCATCATCCACAACAATCACATTGGAACTTATGTTTTGGTGAAGGTAAGGGGGTTGGCATCCATGGTGAAGCCAAGCAAGCCCTCTTGCTGCACCTACACCAATCCTAACCCTAGCCGGCCAATCCAATGAACCATTATTCACAACACCGATACCATTTCCGTGCAAAAGTGAATACAATGTCCCATTAGGCATGTGTTTATACACCAAAAGCCTCTCATCTTCCACAACACAAAACCCCAACAATGGCACCAAATTGGGGTGTCTCAACTGCCCCAACCTATTCATCTCAGATCGAAATTGCTTCTCGCTAAGCTTACAAACACTCAATCGCTTAATCTCCAATGCTGAACCATCCTGTAAAATCGCCTTATACGAAACCCCTGTTCTTGTGGTTACAGAAATGCTTTCTGAGTCAAAATTGTTAGTAGCTGCCATTAAGTCATTCAATTTGATTTTAACAATGGGTTTTTGAAACAATGACACTTGAACAAGTTTGTGCGCTCTCAATCTCTCAATCCAACTACATTGATCTTTGCTGCCACCACCACCACCACCACCACCACCAAAAGCTTTCCTTTTTTTGCGATTTGACAACACGAAAAACCACCAGAGAGCGAAACCCAAAAGCAGAGACCCTGCAGCGCCAAGAGCCCCCGCAGCAATAATAATCGCAAGGTTTTTATTGCTCAATTTTCCACAGCTCGATCCAATCGGATTCCCACAGAGCCCACCATTCCCAGTGAAGTCCTCGGGCGGGAATTTGGACAAATCGGAGGGAATTGAACCGGAGAGATCGTTGTTGGCGACCGAGAACTTCTTCAACCGGTCGAGCAGACCCAACTCGTACGGAATCGCACCGGACAACTTGTTATCGTTCAAAACGAGATTGTTTAGGAACTTACAATTCACCATTTCAGGAGGGATCGAACCAGAGAGGCGATTACCGGAGAGATCTAGGGTGACCAAGTAAGGCAACCAGGTGCAGATTTGGGGAGGGATGGAACCGGAGAGGTGGTTACCGGAGAGATCGAGGTTTTGGAGGCTCTGACAGAACTTGAGGGGTTCAGGGAGAGAACCGGCGAGGGACATGGAGGGGAGTTGGAGGCTGATGAGGCGGTTCTCTTTCTCGTTCCAGCAGGAAACGCCGACGAGCTGCTTGCATATGAAGGTGACGGACGTGTTGGTGAAGATCCACGAGGAGAGTTTGGATTGTGGGTCGCGAATAGAGCTCTTAAAGCCTTCCAGACACTTGACATCGTCTTCAATGGCGGTGATGAAGGTGCAGAGAGAAAGGAAAAGGATGAGAAGGGTTGGAGAGGAGAATGTGAGGTGGGTTTTCATGGTGGTTGGGTTGGGTTGGGTTGGGTTGGGGGGTTTAGGATTTGGAAATGGAGAGAAGTGAGGGAAGAGATTGGGCGGCCATTGACTGTGATTTGAGGTAGCTGAAGAGGATTGTAGCGTTTGACTGTAATATTATAAACTCTCTCTCTCTCTGTCGCTCTGTTTTCTTTGTTTTTTAAAGAGAATTTTCTCAGTCCACAATTTGGACGGAAGGGCTGTTTGGATGCGTAGGATTATTAAGTTCTATTTTAATAATTTAAATTATTTATTTTATTAAAAATTTTATATATTCTATTTAAAAAAAATTTAAATCAATTCAATAATTATAAATTATTTAATTTATCATATTTTTCATTAAAAAAATAAATGATAATTGTGTTTTGAAAAAATAAATCATATATTTTTTTGATATCAAAAATAATAAATTAAACAAATTATAATTATTAACTTAATTTAATTTTTTTTATAGATAAAATATATAAAATATTTAATGAAATAAATAATTTAAATTATCAAAACAAAATTTATAATAAGTTTTACGAGCCCAAGCAGCCCTTCCATCTAAATTTGAACCGGAGAGAATCATTGATTATATTTTCGTTTTATGTTTTTGTTTTCTGGTTTTTTTAAAGTACTAAAATGTAATTATTGTGTTCTTGCTGATGAAAAAGGTCGTGACAGCGAACTACAGCGGCGTCGTTTTTGAGATGGGCCGTGTAGTTTGTGCACAAGGAAGACTTGGGTAGCTTTTGACGAATCCGGACTTCTAGAATGGTTTTTGTAAAATAATTTTAGAGTGTTTTTAAAAATTAATTAAAATTTAATTTTATAAAAATAAAAAATATAATAGTATTAAATAAAAAATATAATAATATTGATAATTACTTTTTAAAATCTCAAACATATAAAAATGAAAAAATTAGTGAAACATCCTCTAATTTTATATATTAAGAGAGGTCAAGATATTTTTTTTATTAGCTAAGATTTCTCAATATTTTCACAAAGAAAATGTGATTTAGAGAAATTTCGACTCCAACTCAGAAAAATTTCAAAAATTAAAATTTCTCTGAGTCGGACAAAATTTTTCTGAGTCGAATTTTTTATGTGAAAATGTTGAGTGACCTTAACTACTATTAAAATATTATATATTTTTTTTTATCTTATAAAGCTTAATATTAGAAACCTTAAAAAAAAAAAATGCCCTATAAAAAATCATTCTAAAATTTTTTTATGAAAAATTACTCCAAAAAATCTGGACTCATTTTGACCGGTTTTTAAAGTCAGATATAACTTATAAGACCAAATTAACGCTAAGTTTGACATAATTTAAATAATACAAAAAGTCAAAAAATCACTATCATATTTAAGTCACATTATCTTATTTAAATCACATCACCTCTCTAACACATCACATCAAACCCAACCTATATAAGCCAATAAGTCAAAAAGTGTATTTTTTTAAAACATCCCAAACCAACTCTAAATTACCGGTTTGGAAAGTGATGTTTTTGTTCGAACATGACATAAACAATTTAATATATTTGCTGATAATTTTTAAATTTTTATAGAAAAAAAAAAGTGCAAAACGGAGACTTGAAAAAAAAAAAAAAAAGATAAAAAAAATGAATTCTTTATGAGTTAATTTGTTTTTTAAATTTTGATTTTGACATTTTAACTATATTAGTTTCTTCTCAAATGGATGCTTAATATCGGTTCAAAAAAACAAAAGGATGCTTAATAATTAATTATATATATATATATATATTTTTTTTTTCTAGTAATCAATTATTGGAAAACAGTAGACAAATAAAAATTGTATACCAAAACATTATTTTGAATAGGAGGGTTAAACAAACCAAAATATATATATTTTCAAATTTTAAAAAAAATAGTATAATTGATTTTATTTAAAAATTATCACTACAAAAAATTAAGGTTTTAAAAACTAAAATTTAGGGACAAAATTATGTTTTAATGGCCAAATATTTTTGTTACGAAAAGTATTGTTATTATATTTTTAATAACGAAAATTGAACATTATTAATGAATTATTATCCTTTTGGGTCCAAATTTTTTGTCTCAAAAAATAAACCATTTTGAGACCAAATTATTTTTTCCTTAAAAGTCTATTTATTAGTGACATTTTCAAATTTTTGTTGTTAAAAGCCTTATTTTTTATTTTTTGAGACGACCTTTTAGAAACTATCCTCACGACGATATAATTTATCCCTAAATGTCTTTTGTAATAAAATTTTTACTTTTAGAGACTAAAAAATTTAATATCTAAAATTCTTATATATTGTAGTGTATAAAATGTATCACATCCTCATATAATAAAATAGAGGAAAATTATACAATCTTATCATAAAAATACAGAAGTTTTCATGAACTTATAATGTTATAAAAATGTGTAAGTTAGACACAAATTCGCATAAATCTCAAGTTTTAACAAATTTACGAGAATTTATATTCAACTTACACATTTTATGAGATCACTTATGTAAATTTGTAAAATTTTACATAATTTTGTGATAAAATTACATACAATATGCATTGCACACCGGAGTATTTTGCCATAATAAATATATAAAAGATAAAAACGGAAAAATTTTAACATAACCATATTTGTTTTGTTATAATCCCTTTTTTTCTCATTTGTTTATGGGAGAAATGCCCCATCGCTTCATTTTATCACCATCAATTGCACCTCTAATGAAGTGGCAAATAATATCAACCAATTAACTCTCTTCAAACTCTTCTATCTCCTTTTAAAATTATTTGCCACCGCATATATATATATATATATATTAGTAGAACGGGTTTTTAGTGAGGAGTCTTGTGAGAATTTCAATATCTCATACAAATTTTCTTAATTTTAAACAATTAAGAAAATCTCTATTGCTTACCTTCCATTTAACCATATAAAAATAAAACTCTAATTAGTCTATGATTTATTTGATTATCCCACGTCGGGAAAAGAAGAAAAAATTGAGTTGTTTTACTTATATAAAATAAATCTTATACTCCCATTTAATATTGTAGTTTTGTGTATGTTTCAATTCAATATAGTTTAAATTTTAAAATAAAGTTTAAAATTTTAATTAATTAATTTTTGTGTAAGTTGATTGGTGTTTTGACCTAATCGATTAGGCTTAATAATTTTTTATTTGATTGATTTATTGGTTTAACCGCGATTTTAGTAGTTTTATCAAAATATATTAGTTAGATTTGTTTGATTGAAAATAAACTAAAGATTGATTTGATTAATGATTGAACAACTAAGATTATTTGATTAGAAATAAACTTCTCGCCCAAGCAATTGTTAAATTTTATTTTATAATCTTACATTGAGAAAAGAAAGAAAAAGTGAACCTTATACTCCCATTTAATATAAGTCAGTTGTTTCATTTATATAAAGTGAACCTTATACTTGTAGACGTCCCCGAACGTTCCGGGAGGATGAATCCCTGTTTTGTTCTTTTGTGGGCTCACTATAGTTCGGACTCAAATTGTCACGGTTCTTAATCTGAACCAAAGAGTCCAAATCCGGCAAATCGTTTTGAGAAAACAGATTTTCGAAAGAAGTACCAAACATGGACTGCTTTGCCAGATACAGAGTCGCCACCTAAATATTTTTTAATGGGGGAATTTAGGAAATCCTGACTCGGTACCAAAGGCCACGTGCCTATCATCACCAAAGTTGCCTCGGCTCGGGAACTTGGGTATGATTGGGGAAGGTCAGCTATGAGCACCCCTTCTCGCCCGATCCGAAGATCGGCCTCTACTAACCGTGATATCCAATTTTGAAAACATTATGCGTTCTTATTCTAGTTATTAACCTAGAATTACTATGTTATGCGCACAACAAACAAATATAGACCAAATCGCCTAAATTGGAACAAAACATTACATGCTTGTTTTGAAAATGGCTTGCTACTTGCAAGTAGGCTCAAATGCGGGTTTTTGCCACCCTTAAGTGGGCTTTAGAAAAGATAGTTTTGCCACTATTCGAGTGGGCTTAAAACTCACAGTTTTGATGCATTATTCCAATTTAGGTAATTCAACCTCCACTCACAGGCATTCAAGCAGTTATATCACATAAGCAGCTAGCCTTATGGTAATCATGTTATCATGGCAATACTCACACACATGCAGTATGCTAAAGCATAAAAAGCTCACCTAGTACTCCAAGCCAAAACAGAAACTAGTTAGCAATCATATGCATGATCCTAGTTCATGTTAAGATGGCTAATGCAACACATGCAAGATGAAACTACAATAGGCTCGGCTATCCAAAAGATGACATGTGAAATGCTGCAACAAGTACTCAACTTGTAATTGAAATACAAATGTAGTTAGCATGATGTACCGAGCCCGGTGCGTGTAAGACAAATGTATGGATGCACGCATGTATAGCATAAGGTATGCTAATTCAAATATGCCTTAGTCTACCATCATAAGCGGGTAAATAAAAGGGAAGAAAGACGTGGGATTGGAAGACATGCATATACTCACCCACACTTATTACACAATACGCCCTCACACGGAGGGACCGAAAGAATAATACAGTCCGAATAAATAATACTAAGTTAATTATTACAAAACTCCTAATTAATTAACAAATTTAATGCAAAATTAAAATGGCCACAGCCCCGCCTTCGAAATGTTTGGATGATGCATGCTCGACTCGTACTGCTCAGAAGCTCACTGCCATAGCATTGCTGCCTCTGTTTTCACTGCCTAGCGCCTCTGAAGACTGCACAAGTCTCAGGACAGGTTCTATGCACACTGTGGAACACCACCAGCTAGGAGGAATAGCCACCGGCCATGGGAGATTGCCACCGGCCATTGATAAATCTATCGGCCATTCATTTATGGCCGGTCGGCACTAGAGATGGCCGGCTGGGCAAAACTTTCTGCAGAAATTAGTTTTGACAGCAACAGAGGGCAAGCAGTGTATAGCATGGAATTTCAAGCAAATGTAAGCATGGCCACATTTCCTATCATGCAATGGACTCAAGGGAGCATGGCCCTCGACTCTCGAGCCATTAATCACGCATTTCGATGCATGAGGGCCTAAGAGGCCAAGTTTGCAACTTGATGTAAATGCATGCAACAAACAAATGAGTGCCAATACCCTATCATATTGAGATCAAGGACATCGGTGACCGAGAGTTGAGATGTGTTATGTCACTTTGAGTACGAACACTTCTCAACCCTCATGCTTGGTTTGACACCCCAAACCAAGCAATAGGTAATGCATGTATGCAACATGGCTCAAGAATGCAACATGAAGCTAAGTAAGCAAGGCATGCCAAATGCAATGCAAACTAAATCATGCTAATGTACAATGTACTAAAGCATGCAATATGCAATGTAGTAAACATGAACGAATACTCAATGGGATTAACTTGTGGTAACACATAATGAGCCAAATACGTAATAAATATATAACAAACATGTAATGGTGGACTTAAACTATAAAGGGCAGATGTAGACACACCATTTTTGACTGTACTCAAGACTTGGACGTCACCGCTTGGACACTCGGTGATCGTCTTTGTTTGTGTTCGTTTTGAGCTCCCGGAGGTCTCGGTTGCGAGCCTTGCCTCAAGATCTCTTAACTCGTCTGCTCCGTGTTCGATTTTGGCACCAAACACTTGTGTTTTTGCCTTGAAGGGCAGGGAATGACTTTTTGGCCATCCCCACATCCCACCGGCCCCTCCCTTGCATCACCGGCCATTTATGGGTGCCACCGGCCATGGTTTCTTAACACCAATGGCCGGTCGGCACTATATTTGGCCGGCCGGCACTTTATTTTGCTGGCCGGTGTGACTCCTTTGAACCCTTGAGGCATGGTGCATGCCAGCTGTGCCAGCTGGGATGCACCATTACTCCTCCCCGTATGGTTGGTGACTGTTTTGAACCCTTGACCCCCTAATTCCTTCTAGAAGTTTGACCCTTTGGCCAAGCTTTTTGGAGAAGCTTTATTGGCTTCCTCTAGAAGCCTTGAACCTCGCCCCGCTTGACCCTTTCTCTTAGCTTAGCCATTAAGTTTCTTGGCTTTTGGCCTATATAAGCATCCCACCTCCATTGTCAAGGGTTAGCCATTTTGGAAAGAAAACCAGAGCTCATATATATCTATATATCTCATATATCCCCTCTCTATAGATTTTTCCTCTCTCCCCTCTTGTGTGTGTGTTTTTAGGCCTAAAAGTGCATTTTGACCTTACTTTTGCACTAATACACACACCATTACACCTTGCTCTGAGATTGAGAGGCTTGGAGGGTTGATTCTTGAGTTTTTGGACTGATTTTGATCAATAGAAGGTGGCTGGATCATCTGTTCTTCAAGGGTTCTTCAAGGGTAATCACTTTGCTTTAGTTTCCCCAAATTTGCACTGGATTTCTACCTGTCTTGCATGCTGATTTAGGCTTTGTGTATAACATAAAAAAAGCTTATATTTTCATGCTTTAGAACTTTCATTAAGGGTGTTTTTTGGTTTGAGTTCGAACTCACCCTCTTAGGCCTTATTTGGCCTTTTTGATGCTTTCTTTGTGAGGCTTTGTTTGCTTGAGTGTTTTAGTCTTCTCACCACTGAAAACCAATGGATTTTCAGTGGTGAGGAAGGTGGTTTGAAGTCTTGTATAGGGGAGGGACACCCTCCTCCCTTCATTGCCTCATTTCCTTGCCTTTTGGCTTAAAGGGCAACATGCATGCTTGATTAATTTTGGCCCTATTTCAGAGGTTTTTGGGTGTCTCCAGGTCACATATTATCTCTATTTTTGGTTGGATTTGTGCTCCCTTGCATGCTTAATATACTTGCTTTACATTCCTCTATTTGGCATAGAAATGTATTTTGTGTTTAGGCGATGATTCTTGCATGCATTAGCCTAATTCCATGAAGGTATTAGCAACATTTTGCCATGTGTAAGGTCTGTTGGCCACTGATTTTGTCGTGTTTGGCATGCTTGGTATAGTTACCTTGCATTTTGGCTTGTAAGCCTTGGTTCTATGGGTCACTAACATGCTTAGTATAAGCTTCTTATCATGGTTTGGCGTCATTTAGGATCATGTTTCAGTCCATATAATGTGATCTTACATTGTCATTTATGTCCCTTACCATGCTTTAAGTTGTTGAAGTTTTGTGCCTTGAAATGGGCCTTTGTGCATGCTTGTATGTTTAAACCATTTAGGTTGCCATATTACTGAGTCTTGGGAACCTATTTCACATGTTAAAAATCTGTTTTTGATTGCTTAATTCATGCCTTGAGTGGTCATGTTAGTGGAAATAAAATGCCCCCTTTTGTGCCTTAGCTTTAGGCCCATTGGCTTGCATGTTGCCATGAGTGTTTTTCTATCATTTTGGGCACTTTTGGCCACTGTTTTGGGGTGGATTGAGGTCTGCCCCTTTATGGTTTAAGTCCATCATTGCATGCTCGTCTCATGTTTGTTGCATGATTGCTTCATTAGGAGTTGTAGCATGTTGATCCTATTGCTTAGATTGTCCATGTTTGCATTGTACTTGCATCTCTCATGCCTTGCATCTTAATCTCATGTTGCATCTTTGAACCATGTTTGCATAACATGCGTTGCATTGCTCAGTTTGGGGTGTCAAACCAAGTGTGAGGGATGAGGGGTGTTTGTACTTAAAGTGACAAAACACATCTCAACCCCCTTGACTTCGACATGATAGGGTCTTGGTCCTCATTTGTGTGTTGCATGCATTTTTACATTGAATTGCAACTTTGGCTCCTTAGGCTATCATGCATCAAATGCACAATTGATAGCCCGAGGATCAAGGGTCACACTCCCCTGAGTCTGTCACATGATTGGGAGAGTAGCCATGCTTACATGTGCTTGAAATTCTATGTTATGCATTGTTATCAATACTGTCTTCTGCAGCGAGTTTATGCCGACCGGCAACATTAGTGCCAACCGCCATTGGTGAATGGCCGATAACTTCATCCCGCTACCGATGGAAATTCCCTATGGCCGGTGGGCATTTCCTCCAACCGATGGTATTTTACAGTGTGCAAGGAACATGTCCCAGGACTTTGGTAGTCTTTGGAGAGGCGGTGTAAAAGTAGCATGGCACGGTTTTCCGCATCAAAAGATCGACGATGCATCATTCACGCATCCCACCTTCTTTTTGCATTTAATTTGTTAATTGATTAGAAGTTTTGTAATAATTAATTTAGTATTATTTATTCGGACTGTAATATTTATTCGGACTCTCTGAGCGAGGGCAATTGTGTAATAAGTGTACGTGAATGTGTGTATGTCCTCCAACCCCACGTCTTTCTTCCTTTTTATTTACCTGCTTACGTTGGTAGACTAGGGCATATTTAAATTAGCATACAGTATGATGGCATGTTTGCATTCATACATTTGTCTTACATGCACCGGGCTCGGCGCATCATGCTAACTGCATTGTATTTCAATTCCAAATTGAATATGTGTTGTCTGTCGCATTTCACATGCTATGTTTAGGATAGCCGAGCCTATTATAGCTACATTTTGCCTGTGGTGATGCATTAGCCACTTAACATGAACTAGGATCATGCATTGATTACTAACTAGTTTCTGTTTTGGCACGGAGTACTAGGTAAGCTTTTATGCTTTAGCATACCGCATGCGTATGAGTGTTGCCATGATTACATGATTACCATGAGGCTAGCTGCTTATGTGATATAACTGCTTGAATACCTGTGGATGGAGGTCGAATTGCTTAAGTTGGGATAATGCATTAAAACTGTGAGTTTTAAGCCCACTAGATAGTGGCAAAACCATCTTTTCTAAAAGCCCACTTGAGGGTGGCAAAATCTTCATTTTAGCCTACTTGCGAGTAGCAAACCATTTTCAAAACAAACTTGAAATGTTTTGTTCCAATTTAGGCGATTTGGTCTATACTTGTTTGCTGCGCGCATAACGTAGTAAATCTAGGTTAATAACCGGAATAAGAACGCATAACGTTTTCAAAACCAGATATCACGGTTAGTAGAGGCCGGTCTTCGGACCGGGCGAGAGGGGGTGCTCATAGCTGACCTTCCCCGATCGTACCCAAGTTCCCGAGTCGAGGCAACTTTGGTGATGACGGACACGTGGCCTTTGGCACCGAGTCAGGGTTTCCTAAATTTCCCCATTTAAAAAAATATTTAGGTGGCGACTCTATATCTGGCAAAGCAGTCCATGTTTGGCACTTCTTTTAAAAAACTGTTTTTTCAAAATGATTTGCCAGATTTGGACTCTTTGGTTCAGATTTAGAACCGTGACATAAAATAGAGTCCGAGCTGTAGCGAGGTCCCCCGCGGGCTTGTTACAGTTTTTGGCGACTCTGCTGGGGAGATTAGAGAGCTTGACTTGAACTCGTGGTATCCTGTATTGATTTTATTTATGTGTCTCTTTGCATTGCATGTGTATTGGTGCGTTTAGGACCCCGTGTTGGCCATCTGCTATTCCTGAGCAGTTTGCCGGTGGCTTGACTTTGTCAAAGCATGCCATAAGGTCGATTCTTGGCTCGCCAAGATGGGAACACAAACCCAGACCATTCGACCTAGTGCATATTCAGAATCCATAGTGAACATTCCAAACTAGGACAGGTTGCTTACCCGATGTTAGGTTGTTTGAAACCGCTGCGTACGTAGTGAAACCCTAGCTCCTGACAAAATAGGACAGGGGAACCTTACCCCAACATAGGGGTGTTTTGGCTCTCACTTACATGCTATGTGTTTTCAGAGTGTATCTCTACAGGGAATGTATGTATGGTATCCGAGGCATCAAGATCCGTAATTTGAGAATCACCATATCTCGATTCGCACTTAGGGCAATGATTAAATAGTGATCGATTTGAGGAACAGGTGTTCATTTATTGATATTATGATACCTAACCGCGTGTTGTATGTTTATTTGATTGTCTGCTTATTTATACGCTTTATTTATCTTTTGCTAGGGTAGTTGAGCACAATTGCTTCTAACCCAAAGAGATATTCCCAAGCACTCGACTAGAGGTCGCCGACTCCATCGATCCGAGGATCGATAGACGACAACCGGTACCACTCTCTACCCCTACATTAGACGGAGGTCGAAGGCATCGATCAAGACAGAGGGCTTTGTCTACCCCACCCATGTATGAGGGATCAGACTCCGCCTCCCACGTAAAGGGAACATACACCGATAACTAAAGATGGCTAGCTTAGAAGAGATGGTGCGCCTTGTGAAAGCATGAAAATGATGAGTTTGCCAAGCAACATGCCACGGTTATGAATGAACAAGCAGAGTTAATTGTCGTTACTTCCTCCCCACCAGAGTTCCAAACCTCGGGAGACGGCCAATGCTCGTAATGAACCTCCACCCCCGATCCTCCCCAAAATCCAACCTCAACTATCAAAGACACCCACCAACTTACCAGACTCTCCCATCGCTCTAAAGTTGAACAAGCTTGAAAAGTTGTTTAAGAGATCCCAAGGAGCCAAGACCATCCCCGACATTGAAGATGGCTACCGACACAGATTTAAAATGCCCCATATTGATCGATTTGACGGGTCCGGGGACCCTATGGTGCACCTGAGATTGTTTTCAGATATTCTAAGGCCAATGGGCCTCAGTAGACTACAGAAGATGTCTTTGTTCGGTCGGACCTTGTCAGGTGTGGCGGCCATATGGTATACCAAACTAGAAGATGATGTCAAGAGAAATTGGGACGAGATGGCTGAGGCCTTCATTGCACAGTATTCATACAATACACAAATCGAGATTACAACCCGTGATCTCGAGACAATGAGACAGAAACCTAAAGAGAGTTTCTCAGAATTCGTAACTAGATGGAGGGCCAAGGCTTTGATGATGACCTTAAGACCTACAGAAAAAGATCAGATTCGGATAATTGTGCGCAATCTTCAACCAAAGTTGATGCAAAAAATGATCGTACTCCATTTTCCTACTTTTTCTGACCTGCATAAAATGAGGGTGCATATTGAGGATGCCTTGATGCAAGGCTTAATTGACAATGACCGGGAATAACCCAGAAGGACTTTCAACCGCAACACTAATACGGGCCCGAGCAGCACCATAACTACAAGAGCCTCCGAAGTGAGCATGGTCACCACCAACCCCCCTCCGAGAACCACGGCAGCTATACCATTCTCCGGTGCATCCGGACGCAACCCACCAACAGCCAAATACCCACCCAAAAATACCAGAACCTTCACTCCACTTTATATGCCCCTGTCCAAAGCTCCGGGGGTTTTAATCAGAAAAGGGCACTTGAAGCCCCTAGAGCCGCGGCCCTTACCAGAAAGATGTCCCGCTACCCACAACCCAACCAAGTATTGTGCATTTTACCAACAGCACGGTCACGACACCGATCTGTGCTTCCGATTACGTCATGAGATTCAAGATCTCATCGATAACGGGGTGATCTTGCCTCCCGAAAAACCCAATGTTACTACAAATCCTCACATAACCAAGCTCCACCACCCAAAAGAATCAATTTCATCCATACGATCCTAGTATCTATATCACCTTCCCACCCGCTGGTGTTCTTCCCATGATGGACATCTCCATGACCTAAGCGGTGGTAATCACAAGACAAGAGAGAGGAGGTTCCAAAAGAGAAGAGGATTGTTGGGCCAGAGTCTGTAGAATCTGGAAGTTGTGTTGAGAAAACATATAATCCAGGTGACTACATTTCATCGATAGGCCAGGATGCGCCAGATGTGAAATTTCCAGCAGGAGGAGAATTGTGTGTAATCCAAGGGGATAGTCTGGGACAGGAAATAGATGATTTAACAACTATGGAAGAGGACCTTGCCAATCTCCGATTTTATAGCAATCAAGATCCAAGGGATGTGGCAGCCAACTGGTATGATTATGAGGAGTCGACAGAGGCTACAGGGTGGTTAGACGATCAACCAGATGTGGTAGAAGAATTCAGAATGTCGGAAAGGTCGAAGAACAGAGTGCATCGTCAAGAATTTCGCCAGATTGGAGCATTTCAAATACGGGAATAACTGAACAGTTGGTTGCATTGACGCACCTAGAACAGGAAAAATTCGAAGACTCCGAGATAATCAGGAAGGCAAAGGCCCATATGGGGCGAGAATGTCGCGAGCATCCGGATGGAAGGTGCTAAGAACAACCATAGCGATGTTTGTCAACTGCTGATGGAATGTGGTGGGAAGATGATGACCTGTGTCTTGCCCACACAGATGAAGATTGGGGGAACAACCAACCCGATAACACCTGGTACCTTGGAGAGGTCGACCATATGACGCGGAGTGTGCGGTATTTCAAACCTCCACACCTAGATCAACCAGAGACCTCGGGGAAGGATAGAGAGGTTAAGAAGCAAAAGGAGAAGCAACTTGAAGATGAGGCTGTATTCAAATAGCTTAAAAAGATACAAGCAGACATCTCCATATGGGGACTGCTCATGGCATCACGGGTGCATAGAGAGGCTGTCTTATCAGCCATGGACAAAGCAAAGCTTTCAATAGAAACCACGCCAGTTGGTGGGATTGGTCTTAGGAGCTACCTCGACTTTTTCCGACAAGGAATTGCCCGAGGAAGTGAGCATAACAAACCCCTATATTTGGAATGTAAGAATAAATGGATCTGGTTCTGGATCCGCCATCAACGATTTGCAATTGGCTTGAAAGTCGGATTTTGTACCAACAAGTCATCCCGCATATGACAATACAAGTAGGGAAGTAATGGGAACGATTAAAGTTCAGACTAAAGTTGGTAAAGATGAGATAGATTTCCATGTCTTGGAAGTGCCTGTAACTTTCAACTTGCTTTTAGGGCGACCATGGCTGCATCAGGTAAAGGCGGTGTCATCCACTTTGCATTAAATGGTGAAATACCCCTACGGGAAGGGAGTGGCCATTGTTTTTAGGAATTCATCAATCCATCCGCCACCGGAAGTATCCACGCCTATTCTAGAAATTGAGCATGGCATGGAGGATGTGTTCATATCGGGTTTTACAACATCATGGCGCTAATGAAGGGATCTATGTTGTATCTCATGAACAAGCTCCAACATATCCCCGGATGGGATTAGGAAAGAGCGTCAAGTGCCACACAACCTCCATACCTTTGGCTTGGGTTATCTGCCCACCAAGGAGGATTGGGCAAGGAAAGGAAAGGAGATGGCTGGGAGAGCCAGAGCAAAACAAATGGGGAGACCTTTCGACTTAATGCACCGGCCCATTCATGGTACCCTAAATAGACGCAGGGAAAGACTTTCCATTTTGTGGTTTTGAGCCGTGGTTGAACGCGGAGAGGGTTCAAGATTTTGGGATGACAAACCTTGAGGTTAAACAGAAAGTGGATTGAGGACACCGAACTTGAAATGGGGGCATGTCTACTTTCAGATCCTTCGACGACTGCTTGGGGATAACTTCTGTCCATGATCGGGAATGAAAGGGTCCTACCATCAACCATTTTAGATGCATCCATCGCACCTCCTCACCGGACAAAGAGGATTTTTGTCGGAATCGATTCCTCTGAGTCGAATCAGTTCGATTCTTGGGTGATAACGGATGCCAGTCATCTTTTTTTTTCTTTGAGTAAGAATCGGACGGTTTGGAAGTACATAATGAGAATGATATGAATGTGGTTTTAGTACTTTGCCTTTGATTTATTGCTTAAATCAGACTTTCAAAAATTTGATGAAAAATTCCTCTTTACAATGTTTAATTGAACAAGAGCAGGAAAGGTTTGTAAAACCTCTAGTTGATGAAATCGTTAATGTGGATGTTAGAGTTGCTTTATTAAAAGATTTCAAAGATGTTTTCGTGATCCTACGAAGACATGCCCGAATCGATCCCGAGATTGATCCTCTCGATCCCGAGGCCCGAAACTCAGAGGATCCCATTAAAATCAAGGAAGAGGTCACTACAAATCGACGCAGCTTCGCTAGTATCCGACTTGGTTGGCCAACATTGTTCCAAGAAGGATGGCGAGTATGTGTAGACTTTAGGATTTGAACAGAGCCATCAAGGATGACTTACACATTGATGAGTTGGTAGATTTCACAACGGGCATGCTTTGCTTTCATTTATGGATGGCTTCGTGCTATAATCGATAGTAATGGCACCAAGACCGGAGAAGATTCACCACGTACATGAGTAATGCCATTTGGGTTGAAGAATGGCTACTTATCAACACAATATTGCATGATATGATCCATAAAGAGGTTGAGGTGCATGATTGTCAAATCCAAAGAAAGAGAAGGTCACTACACCGCGCAAATTTTTTTCCAAAGGATCGAGAATTTTGAATCCTCGTAAATGCACATTCGTGTCACAAAATGCTAGGGTTTCGACACGCAGAGGGCATCAAGTCGACCTTCCAAAATCAAGGCCATCTTAGAAATGCCACCACCAATGACCTAAAAAGAGGTAAAGTGCAATTCATAAGACGGTTTATTTCAAATTAACCTTAACTTGTGAACCATTTTTGGTCTCAAGAAAGGAAAGAAATTCCGGTGGGACGTCCGATGTTAATGATCAAAGAATATTTACAAAACCCATCCATGTTGTCACCGATATTGTACCTTTACAAGAATCGAGGATAAGGTGGAGAGAGCCATCTACTATCGAAGATGGATTACGAGATCGCTACACTACCGAGAAAGCTTGCTTAGCTTGGCACTACTTGTTAGCTCACTCGTAATGCCGGTTTCACGACTCGATCCTATCAAATATCTTTGAATTTGATCTAAAGTCAAGTCCGTGAAAGGGAGAGCAAGCGGAGTTCACCACCGGTTGAAGGATGAAGTATCTATTCGATGAAGCCATTTTGTATGTCGAAGACGAAACTTGGACAATGTACTTTGCAAACCAATATGGGTATGGGATAGATCCCTTTAGCATTCAAGCTCCAGTTCAAAGTCTCAAACAACGAAGCGGAATACGAGGCATGTATTGTTGGTTTGGAAGCAGCTCTAGAACTAGGGGCAAAACGATTGGACGTTATCGGGGACTCCAGCCTTGTTGTATCTCAAGCAAAAGGAGGTTGGAAGGTCAAAGAAGAGAAAATGATAATTTACCACCAGACCTTGGATTTGTTAATTCCTCGGTTTGAAAAGCTGAACTTCACTCACCTAGTAAGAGAGAACAACAGGTTTGCAGATTCACTAGCAACTCTATCTTCCATGATAGACATCCTGTCCGGGGTCCGGATGCGTCTGATCATCATTGACTAGAAGTTTGTGCTAACATATGAGTCGATTACTGCCATAGATGAAGCTCAGGATGAGAACCCCTGGTATTATGACATATGGAACTTCTTGGAGAAGGAGACGTATCCACCAGGGGCAAATGCCAAAGATAAAAGGGCAATCAGGAGAATGGCCATCATCTGCGGGGTAAAGAGGTCATTTGGGAATGCACAGTATAGAAGTCGAGGAGTCGGATGGAGGCCATCCATGGAGGAGAATATGGCGATATATGAATGGGGTAATGAAGATCCTCGTTATTATTGGTCCACCATGGAGGAGGATTGTATTGGCTTTGTTCGACGATGCCATAAATGCGGACCCATGCAAACCGCATGAACATCCAAGCTATACAACATGACTTCGCCATGGCCATTCTCACTGGGGAATCGACGTGATCATGAGTTCATCCTCGTCGCAATAGATTATTTTACAAAGTGGGTTGAGGCCCAATCTTATGCGGTTTTAAAGGCTTCACATGTTGCGAAGTTTATTAGGAATAACATTATCTGCCGCTATGGAGTCCCGAATGAGATTATTTCAGATAATGGTTCCCACTTCAAGAAGGAGGTGATTGATTTGTTGGAGAAGTACAATGTGGCTTTTCATAAGTCGTCACATACCGGCCGTAGACCAACGGAGCAGTTGAGGCCACCAACAAGAACATCAAACACATATTGCAGAAGATGGTGGAAACCTACCGGGATTGGCCAGATAAGTTGTTGTTCGACTTCGATTAGAACTACTCATTAGTCTATGGGATGGAGGCCCTACCTATTGAGATCGAGGTTCATTATGAGTATTGTTTGAGGAACTCATGCTCTTCGATGAGAAAAGACTAAAATGTTGATTATCGCAACAAGAAGGTTAAGTCCAGGAACTTAAGGGAAGGAGATTTGGTGCTAAAAGACAACCGAGCTCCCATCCATGACCCAAGGGCAAGTTCAGACCCAATTGATCGGTCCTACATCATCAAAGCTATCTGGTCGGGTGGAGCTGTGGTTTTGATGGACCTAGATGGCCTGGAGTTCTCACAACAGATCAACATGGACAAGTTGAGGAAATATTACCCTTGAGGGGCTCGTTAGGCCGAAAACCTGAAAGGGCGACCTAGGCAAAAATTAGAGCACAAAGAATTAGAAAATAAAAAGGTTGAAAATGGCAAAAGTTAGAGCATAAAAGGAGAGTGAAAACACTCGAGTGAACCTAAGCCGAACTACGTAAGGCTTGATTCCCATCTTTGGGATACGTAGGCAGCTTCATCCTGAAGTTCAGCCACAAACTTTTCCCCGATCAACTTTGTCTATCTTGATCATCTTGGCCATCTTCGTCCATCAGCATTCATCGTGGTCTCGACTAGGGGCAACTTGCTATTCAGACTAGGTGCAACTTTCCAGTTGCTGGGATTCGGGATTGTACACCTCAGTGACAAATTTCAGGCATGTTCAGTTTTGATCCATATCGAAAATGGTTTTGAAAAGTTTTAATAAAAGTTGACTTTGTCCAAATAAATCTTTTTACAACTAAGACCATTTTTGGGCCAAAGCGGAAAATTTTCAGTACCACAATCTTCAATTTCATTGATTTCAATACAGAGTTCTCTTGCTCTTGCATACAATTGAAGTTGTTTTTTTTTATTACAATCATAAGGAAAAATTTGAAAGTTCTAATAAAGCAATAAACCCGGGGCATAGTCAAGTTAGACGCCCCTGCGCCCCCTCCCAGAGCTGGTCGAAGTCTCTAATACCAATCTAGGCCCATTCTGTGCCTCTTCATTGAGCCAATCCCAACACTCATCAGACAAAGTACAATTGAAAATGGAAGCGGGGACCAGGAGCTCTCTGGTTCTCCATGTTCGGATCGAATTCTTCGTGGACAAGTCCGGTCATGACCAAATTGACGACGGATCCGAACGGAAAATAGAAGACAGTGAGTCAAGCCAATCACCGAATCCTGTGTTGGCGAAGTCATACTATAGCTCATTGCGGTAGATTGAGCCAAGGACACCGCCAAGCAATGCGATCCGTTGCACATCAACCACCAACCCTTATCAAGGGCATCGACAAGAAGTAACGAGTATGTTGGGCAAGAGTCCACAACCGCAACTTGTCCATCAACCATATCTGGGGAGGGATAAAAAATGAGAGAATGAAGAATAGAGAGATGTACGATGAGAGAAAAGTAAGAAAAGGGTTCTGTGAGAAAACCGAGCTTGAGAGCCGAGTGACGTGAGCAATACATGTGAGAGATTGGGTGGGAAACTTTACCTGCAGTAGTAGTGGACTCCCCGCAAATTTGGTTGCTTCGCGACGATAAAAAGCATCAAAACCCATCAACGTCTCAGCCAGAGTCATGATAATGCAACTCTTACCCTCTTTCAAACCTTGGGTAACTTCAATCAATCGGATGCTAGATCCTCCAGAACCCGAGGCAAGTAAGAAATGAGATAACATACACAAACAAAGTGCGTGTTGCTGAAAACCTTGCCAATGACGGTCGGCGCGGTCACTAGTCTCAGAAAAACGGCAAACCAAGCTCGGAGTATCCAGCATTCCGTCACAAATTAGAGATCGAGCATCAGGCACGAAGAACCCACATATTTGCCTTAAGGCTTGGGCATGGCCAAAACGGGGTTGGGGTAGGATCTCTTCATTGCGCTCAGACTCCATTAGAACCTGAAAATCTTCAAAAGTGGGACATACCTCTTGCCCAGCAAAGCTAAAAACATGTGTCACTGGATTCCAAAACCTTACTGCGGCATGGAGAAACGGAAATTGCAGCGGGGTACGACCCAAAGTGAATAGTGCGTTCATGCCGAAACCCCAAAAATTTAGCTTTTCCGAGGCATCCAAGTTGTTAATGCAAGCTGCAAGATTTTGGGCAAGAAATGCTTCCATTTGGAGTAAATCAGTGTTGAAATGAGAAAAACCACGAAGCTGGGGCCTTTTGTAGGAGATAAGGTTGAATGGAGGATGTGTCAAGATTCTACCATTTTGCCAAATATAGTGCCAACCGCCATTATCTGGAGTCCTCTCATGGCCGGTGGCCTTTCCATGGGGCCGGTGGTCTTCCCTTTGGTTCCTTGAGTCGTTTATGCTCAGAGGTTGTGGAATCCCACCATTTCCAATGCCCTCCGACGATCAATTCTTGAGGAGTCGCGTCCATTTACTTATCGAGTTGTTGTACCTTTGTTTATCGAGTTGTATCTCACTCTCTTTAAGTGTTCGTCTTGCTTATCGAGTTGTACTCACACTTAGCTAGCTCAGCGAGTTTCCTCGTTTTTGCTTATCGAGTTGTAAGTCGGTTCGCTACCTGATTATTACGATGCAAATGCTTAAATTTCAACTGAATTTCAGTTTCATTCACATTGTTGTGTGATGCCTTGCGATGCGATGTATAGAATGTGCCAATGTGACATCTTTTGAATCAAATAGCAATTTCATTTCCGTCATGTGTTTTGCAAAGAAATACACAGTTTTGAAAAAAGATGATAAACGAACTTGCTTGAGGCAGTGCAATGTGCTTAAACTACTAGTAAAAAGGAAAGGTAAAACAGAAGGAAGGTAGGGCAGCAGAGTGTTGGGATTGCTATTGACAACCCTCTCCTTTTTCTCGAGGACGATACACCACCTGCGCCCTTGTTCAGGGTCAATTACATGGTTTGGCGCCTTCCTTATTTAAGATATCGCAAGAAAGCACGCCTTTTGGTAGGTTTTCGAGTTGACCTCAGGCCATATCTTTTTGAGCGACGCTCCTTATGTGCAAGGAACATTCCTTTTCCAGCATCCTTTTGCATCTTGTGAGCTCCACAACATGCTTCAATTGTATGGTGTTGCAGTGCTTCGCATCACATACCTCGAGTTTCTATACACATTGCCTGCGTAGACCGCATGTTTTACTTACATGTATTCAAATCCTTTTCTTACATGTTTTACTTGCGTAGACCGCATGTTTTATCATTACTTGCGTGGACCGCATGTTTTGTTCGCGTAGACCGCATGTTTTACTTGCGTAGACCGCATGTTTTATCATTACTTGCGTAGACCGCATGTTTTATCATTACTTGCGTAGACTGCACGCTTTGTTTCTATAGACCGCATGTTTTACTTGCGTAGACCGCATGTTTTGTTCGCGTAGACCGCATGTCTTACTTGCGTGGACTGCATGTTTTATCATTACTTGCGTAG
This sequence comes from Camellia lanceoleosa, assembly GCA_025200525.1. Lineage (NCBI taxonomy): Eukaryota > Viridiplantae > Streptophyta > Magnoliopsida > Ericales > Theaceae > Camellia > Camellia lanceoleosa. Next base: position 108,287,262 of record CM045769.1, read on the forward strand.
ACCGCATGTTTTATCATTACCTGCGTAGACCGCATGATTTTTCATTATTTGTGTAGACCGCATATTTGTAATCAGTTTCATTACTTGCGTAGACCGCATGATTTCTCATTACTTGCGTAGACCGCATGTTTATTTGTCTAGACCGCATGTTTGTAATCAATCTCATTACTTGCATAGACCGCATGCTTTACTTGCGTGGACTGCATGTTTTATCATTACTTGCGGAGACCGCATGCTTTACTTGCGCAGACCGCATGTTTTATCATTACTTGCGTAGACCGCATGCTTTACTTGCGTAGACCGCATGCCTTATAATTAATTATACTACTTGCATAGACCGCATGTTTGTAATCAATTTTGTTGCTTGCGTAGATCGCATGCTCGTGTTCAGTTGCGTTGCCTGCGTAGACCGCATGCTCCACTCACATGTCTGTGCCTTCACAACATTGTTATGCTTCCCACTTGCTTTGCGTTGTCACGCATTTTCAAGTACATGAATATGCATGGTGATAACCGTATTGTACCTGTTAAGTCTGTTTCCTTTGCAGGCACGATATTGTATGTATGGTTCATTTGGTGGAACTGCATTTAACCGGTATTGTATCCTCCGCGTGAGACGACGAGAATTGCATAATTCTCTTACATCCTTTCTCGCATTGTCTTGTAGTTTGGTGTATGCTAGCTTAAACCTGCATGTGTTATGATCATAAGTTATGGCATTGTCTTGCATTTTGCCATACCTTGTTTGTCTTGCATGTTTGTCTAAGTCTTCTTCTCAAAAATGGGTCGGGCTTTAACATTCACTCCGTCATTATTATGACTTTTGAGTTACAAAGAGGGACAATCAGAGACACCCCATTTTTGACCGTCCTCAAGACTTGGACGCCACCGCTGGACACTCGGTGATCATCTTTGTTTGTGTTCGCTTTGAGCTCTGGAGGTCTCAGCCTTGCCTCGGGATCTCTTAACGTGTTCGGTTTTGGCACCAAACACTTGTGTTTTTGGAATGGCTTGTTGGCCATCCCCATCCCACTCCCTTGCATCACCTGTTTATGGGTGCCACCGCCATGGTTTCTTAACACCAATGGCGGTCGGCACTATATTTCGACACTTTATTTTGCCATGACCTCTTTTTGTGACTCCTTTGAACCCTTGAGGCATGGTGCATGCCAGCTGTGCCAGCTGGGATGCACCAATACTCCTCCCCGTATGGTTGGTGACTGTTTTGAACCCTTGACTCCTTAATTCCTTCTAGAAGGTTGACCCTTTGGCCAAGCTTCTTGGAGAAGCTTGGCCAGCCGTATTGGCTTCCTCTAGAAGCCTTGAACCTCCTGGCCCCGTTGACCCTTTCTCTTTAGCTTAGCCATTAAGTTTCTTGGCTTTGCTTGGCCTATATAAGCATCCCACCCCCTCCATTGTCAAGGGTTAGCCATTTTGGAAAGAAAACCAGAGCTCATATATATCTATATATCTGTCATATATCCCCTCTCTCTAGATTTTTCCTCTCTCCCCTCTTGTGTGTGTGTTTTTAGGCCTAAAAGTGCATTTTGACCTTACTTTTGCACTAATACACACACCATTACACCTTGCTCCGAGATTGAGAGGCTTGGAGGGTTGATTCTTGAGTTTTTGGACTGATTTTGATCAATAGAAGGTGGCTGGATCATCTGTTCTTCAAGGGTTCTTCAAGGGTAATCACTTTGCTTTAGTTTCCCCAAATTTGCACTAGATTTCTACCTGTCTTGCATGCTGATTTAGGCTTTGTGTATAACATAAAAAAAGCTTATATTTTCATGCTTTAGAACTTTCATTAAGGGTGTTTTGTGGTTTGAGTTCGAACTCACCCTCTTAGGCCTTATTTGGCCTTTTTGATGCTTTCTTTGTGAGGCTTTGTTTGCTTGAGTATTTTAGTCTTCTCACCACTGAAAACCAATGGATTTTCAGTGGTGAGGAAGGTGGTTTGAAGTCTTGTATAGGGGAGGGACACCCTCCTCCCTTCATTGCCTCATTTCCTTGCCTTTTGGCTTAAAGGGCAACATGCATGCTTGATTAATTTTGGCCCTATTTCAGAGGTTTTTGGGTGTCTCCAGGTCACATATTATCTCTATTTTTGGTTGGATTTGTGCTCCCTTGCATGCTTAATATACTTGCTTTACATTCCTCTATTTGGCATAGAAATGTATTTTGTGTTTAGGCGATGATTCTTGCATGCATTAGCCTAATTCAATGAAGGTATGAGCATCATTTTGCCATGTGTAAGGTCTATTGGCCACTGATTTTGTCGTGTTTGGCATGCTTGGTATAGTTGCCTTGCATTTTGGCTTGTAAGCCTTGGTTCTATGGGTCACTAACATGCTTAGTATAAGCTTCTTATCATGGTTTGGCGTCATTTAGGATCATGTTTCAGTCCATATAATGTGATCTTACATTGTCATTTATGTCCCTTACCATGCTTTAAGTTGTTGAAGTTTTGTGCCTTGAAATGGGCCTTTGTGCATGCTTGTATGTTTAAACCATTTAGGTTGCCATATTACTGAGTCTTGGGAACCTATTTCACATGTTAAAAATCTGTTTTTGATTGCTTAATTCATGCCTTGAGTGGTCATGTTAGTGGAAATAAAATGCCCCCTTTTGTGCCTTAGCTTTAGGCCTATTGGCTTGCATGTTGGCATGAGTGTTTTTCCATCATTTTGGGCACTTTTGGCCACTGTTTTGGGGTGGATTGAGGTCTGCCCCTTTATGGTTTAAGTCCATCATTGCATGCTCGTCTCATGTTTGTTGCATGATTGCTTCATTAGGAGTTGTAGCATGTTGATCCTATTGCTTAGATTGTCCATGTTTGCATTGTACTTGCATCTCCCATGCCTTGCATCTTAATCTCATGTTGCATCTTTGAACCATGTTTGCATAACATGCGTTGCATTGCTTGGTTTGGGGTGTCAAACCAAGTGTGAGGGATGAGGGGTGTTTGTACTTAAAGTGACAAAACACATCTCAACCCTCGGTCACCGGGGCCCTTGACTTCGACATGATAGGGTCTTGGTCCTCATTTGTGTGTTGCATGCATTTTTACATTGAATTGCAACCTTGGCTCCTTAGGCTATCATGCATCAAATGCACAATTGATAGCCCGAGGATCAAGGGTCACACTCCCCTGAGTCTGTCACATGATTGGGAGAGTAGCCATGCTTACATGTGCTTGAAATTCTATGCCATGCAATCATCGCCTTGTTATCAAAGGGAAGTTTATGCCGACCGGCAACATTAAGTGCCAACCGGCCATTGGTGAATGGCCGATAACTTCATCAGCAGCCGATGGAAATTCCCTATGGCCGGTGGGCATTTCCTCCAACCGATGGTATTTTACAGTGTGCAAGGAACATGTCCCAGGACTTTGCCCATCTTTGGAGAGACAGGGCAGTGTAAAACAGTGGCAGTAGTAGCATGGCACGGGTTTTCCGGACCAAAACAGACTGACGCATGCATCATTCACGCATCCCGAGGCGAGGCTGCGGCCACCTTCTTTTTGCATTTAATTTGTTAATTGATTAGAAGTTTTGTAATAATTAATTTAGTATTATTTATTCGGACTGTAATATTTATTCGGACCCTCCGAGCGAGGGCAATTGTGTAATAAGTGTGCGTGAGTGTGTGTATGTCCTCCAACCCCACGTCTTTCTTCCCTTTTATTTACCTGTTTATGTTGGTAGACTAGGGCATATTTAAATTAGCATACAGTATGATGGCAAGTTTGCATTCATACATTTGTCTTACATGCACCGGGCTCGGCGCATCATGCTAACTGCATTGTATTTCAATTCCAAATTGAATACGTGTTGTCTGTCGCATTTCACATGCTATGTTTAGGATAGCCGAGCCTATTATAGCTACATTTTGCCTGTGGTGATGCATTAGCCACTTAACATGAACTAGGATCATGCATTGATTACTAACTAGTTTCTGTTTTGGCATGGAGTATTAGGTAAGCTTTTATGCTTTAGCATACCGCATGCGTGTGAGTGTTGCCATGATTGCATGATTACCATGAGGCTAGCTGCTTATGTGATATAACTGCTTGAATGCCTGTGGATGGAGGTCGAATTGCTTAAGTTGGGATAATGCATTAAAACTGTGAGTTTTAAGCCCACTAGATAGTGGCAAAACCATCTTTTCTAAAAGCCCACTTGAGGATGGCAAAATCTTCATTTTAGCCTACTTGCGAGTAGCAAACCATTTTCAAAACAAACTTGAAATGTTTTGTTCCAATTTAGGCGATTTGGTCTATACTTGTTTGCTGCGCGCATAACGTAGTAAATCTAGGCTAATAACCGGAATAAGAATACATAACGTTTTCAAAACCGGATATCACGGTTAGTAGAGGCCGGTCTTCGGACCGGGAGAGAGGGGGTGCTCATAGCTGACCTTCCCCGATCGTACCCAAGTTCCCGAGCCGAGGCAACTTTGGTGATGACGGACACGTGGCCTTTGGCACCGAGTCAGGGTTTCCTAAATTTCCCCATTTAAAAAAATATTTAGGTGGCGACTCTATATCTGGCAAAGTAGTCCATGTTTGGCACTTTTTTCAAAAAACTGTTTTCTCAAAATGATTTGCCGGATTTGGACTCTTTGGTTCAGATTTAGAACTGTGACACAAAATCGAGTCCGAGCTGTAGCGAGGTCCCCCGCGGGCTTGTTACAACAGACCTCAGCCTTGCCATAAACAGTGGCCAAAAGTATCAAAATGGTGGATAAGTGCTCATGCAATCAAGCACGCTAATGAGCCAAAAACCCAAGCATGGAAGGCTACTCTTAAGGACACTCAAAGGTGGTAAGCATGGGTACTAAACACTCATGTTAATTTCAAAAAAAAGAGTATGAATGATGAGGCCAAGCATGCTAGAGAATAGATGCAAAATGAAAGGCATTCAAGGCTACAAATGGGAGCATTACTTAACACCCACCCCAACCACTTATGGCATGAACTTCCCAACACAAAATAGAGTTTCAATATGCAAAAAGACCCCCCAAAACCTACTGATATGGCAGCCCCAAAACTTAAACACTTAAGCATGCATTATGACCCTTTCCAAGGCACAAAAGAACAACCCTTCAAGGCATGAAAGTGATGATGAATGTAAGCGTACAAGCATGGATTAGGGATTGAAATGGCATATGAAATGACTCCAAAGCATTGAAACAACCTAACTAAGGCATGCTCATGATTCACATAACCAATGCCAACATGTTAGAATGCTAAGGAGCCATATAAAGCATATCAAATATGACCAAACAAAGACCTAATGACCCCAAGCATGAAAAAATATGACCAAGAACTTCACAAAGTAAAGTCAAAACATGAGAGCATGGTGGTCAAATGTCATGATACATTTCTAGGAAAAATGAAGGAACACAAAGCAAGTACAAAATGCGTGCTAAGGGTCAACAAACCAACATGTAACAGAGATATCATATGACCCAAAATACCCAAAAAGCCTCTGAAATGGAGTCATAAACAACTAAGCATGCATGCTACCATATTGAGCCAAAAACATGGACAAATAAGTCACAAAAGGGAGAGGGGTGTCTCTCCCCTATACAAGACCTCAAACCTCCCTCTTCACCACTGAAAATCCACTGGATTTCAGTGGTGAGAAGACCACTACACAAGAATAACCAAAGCTTGCCAAAAGAGCACAAAAAGAGACCAAAAGAGGCCTAAGAGGGGGAGGTCGACCCCAAACCACAAAACAACCTTAATGAAGTATCTTAAGCATGAAAATACAAGACTTTTTATACACAAAGCCTAAATCAGCATGCAAGATAGGTAAAAAACTAGTGCAAGATTGGGGAAACTAAAGTAAGATTGTTACCCTTGAAGAACTCTTAAAGAACAGCAAGATTAACCACCTTCCTCTGGTTAAAACCAGTCCAAAAACTCAAGAATAAACCCTCCAAGCCCTTTAAGGTCGAAGTATGGTGTAATGGTGTGTGTCTTTGTGCAAAACTAAGGCAAAAACACACTATTTGGGCTTCCAAACACACACAAAGGATGAGAGAGAGGGGGATAGAGAGAGAGAGAGAGATTATATGAGAGATGTATATATGTATAAGCTCTGGTTTTTTGTTCTAACCCTAACAATGGAGAAGGAGGAGGTCTTATATAGGCCAAGCAAAAGCTTAAAGCTTCTCAAAGAAGCTAAATAAGAAAAGGGCAAAGGGGGCAAGAAGGTCAAGGCTTCCTGAGGAAGCTGGGATAGCTGGCCAAGCTTCCTCAAAAAGCTAGACCAAAAGGGTGCAAAAGGTGCATAACAACCACACTGTGCACGGGGAAAAGTGTTGGTGTATTCCAGCTGGCACAGCCGGCATGCACCATGCCTGAAGGGTGCAAAAGGTGCATACCGGCCAGCAAAAGAGGTCACCGGCCAAACAAAGTGCCGACCGGCCACATAAAGTGCCGACCGGCCATTGGTATCAAGAAACCATGGCCGGTGATGAAAAGGGGAGGCCGGTAGGGTGTGGGGATGGCCAACAAGCCATTCCCTGCCCCTTAAAGCAAAAGCACAAGCATTTGGTGTAAAACCAAACACAAAACAAACTAGTTGAGAGATCCTGAGGCAAGGCGCGCAGCCGAGGTCTCCGGGAAATCAAAACGAACACGAACATGGATGATTACCGGGTGTTCCAACGGTGGCGTCCAAGTCTTGAGGACGGTAAAAAATGGGGTATCTACAATACTCCCATTTAATATTGTTGTGTTGTGTGTGCTTCAATTCATGATAGTTTAAATTTTAAAATTAAAATAACAATTAAAAGTTTTAATTAAGTAATTTTTATATAAGTTGGTTGGTCTTTTGAACTAACTGATTAGGCTAAATCATTTTTAGTTTGATTGATTCGTTGGTTTAATTGCGATTTCTCATACTGATTTTCTTAATTTTAAACAATTAAAAAAAAATCTTCATTGGCTAGCTTTCATCCTATATCGGTAGAAGTAGGAAAAAGTGAGCTGTTTCATTTATATAAAGTGAATTTTATACTCCCTGTGGGGATATATTTTCTGAGTACCAACATGTGGCCAAGGTGACGCCGAGGTCTCAGCCGAGGTGTCACGTGTCCTGGTCAAGACGCCGAGGTGATCTCAACAAGGCTGAGGTTACCTCCGAAGATATCAGAATATGAGATAAGCGGATAGGGCACAAGAGTCCTAGAATGATGAGGGGACTCAACATGGATAAAGATAAAGCTCTTAGGGAGTTTATCTTTATCTATTAAAGAGTCCTGGATAAGTACTGAGCTAAAGTCCATTGAAGCTAGGCTTCTGTTGGGACAAGGATTGAGTTAACTATAAAAGAAAGGCACCCCCGATGGGTCTAAGGTACGCAATTTATATTCTGAACAGTGAGTTTAGCACTATTGGTTATCTTTGAGAGATATTGAGTACTGACTTGATCGTCGGAGTGCCCTCAGGTGGACGAACCACCACCGAAATCTTCTCTTTCTGTTACAGGTCAGCCAGGCATCATCTATTCTGCCAGTTCTCTCCAGCTGATTATTGAGTTGGTAGTGTGGTCAGAAAATCACTCACACAATTTGGCGTCGTCAGTGGGAAAGATAGGAGAATAGATGGCCAGCAACGGATAGAAGGAAAAGATTGGGGACGACACTCTTGCTGGGAGTGGCAGACTTATCGACCTTGATGTCGAAGGAGACAACCGTAACACAGAAACTCGTGACCAGAATCACAGCAACAAAGACGTCGGCCAGGATGGCGACGCACCAAAAAAGCCAGATTGAAGTGGGTACTACAAAGAGGATGACCTCCAGATATGGAAGGATAGATGCCTGCGGAGGGACGAAGAGGTTAAAGAGATGGCGAACAAGTTGGCGGACCTACAATCGGTCGTGAACTTCATGATGCAAAACAATGTCATGCAGCCACCATTCCCACTGCAGGACACACCGATTCCAGTGGCCAATGCCCAAAAGAGAGGGCAGAAAACAATCCCTATAGCCCCTTAATACACCAGGAGCGAAAGACATTCTCACCGACCTTCCAGGGAAGTCGAACGAGGAGAGTCAAGAAGGGAAGAATCACAGAGGATGCATCGCACAAAGGAGGCAGACCCCAAAGAACATCGGCATGTTCAGGGGCAGGCACTATGCTTCGATACAACTAATGGAGAAAGGTCAAAGAGGACTCACCACGAGGCTGAAAGTAGTGCACCAAAAAGATTGAAAGCAGGAGATAGCCGAGCTCCTGGGCGGACAAAGGAGGACTTAAGAGATTACCTCAAGAGGAAACAACAGAATGTCGAAGCCGAGGTAACCTCCCCAGATAAGCCGAGGACACCATTCTCGGTGGAGTTGGACAAGTTTGAGGCATCGAAGAGATTCAGTATGCCGAGGTTCCAAATATACGATGGTAAGTCAGACCCCAACTTTCACGCTGGATTATACTTGAACCCAATGGCATTATATAGTGGGAACGAGCCGTTGCTCTGCAAAGTATTCCCCTCATCCTTCGGAGAGATTGCATCAGATTGGTTCCACAAACTACCAAAGGGAAGCGTGAAGAGTTGGAAAGGCCTGGCCGAGATGTTTGAGGCCAGGTTCGTGATAAACAAGCTGCAGCCATTGAGGGTGGACGCATTGATGGCTCTGAAGATCAGTAAGGATGAAGGCCTTAGGGCCTATGCAAAAAGATACTATGAGGTGTTCAACCGAATACCCGAATATAACCAAGAGGTGGCGGTCGTATCTTTCAAGAACGACCTAAAAGACAACTGCCCGCTACGAAAGTCTTTGGCAAAAACACTGCCAAAAAGCATGGAAGAACTCATTGCCAGAATTGAAAAATACACCAGAGCCGAGGAAGATACATCGAGGACAAAGGAGACAAAGCAAGAGAAAGGAAACGACTCGCCAAAGCGAGGCCGAGGTAACAATGGATCGAGCAAGCAAGAGTCAAAACTGAGGGCTACACAGGCAGTGACAACTGTGTTCCGAATCCCAATTCACAAAGTCCTGGATCAAATTCGGAATCAACCCTATTTCAGAACGCCAACAAGGGCACTAGGAGAATTCATGGGAAGAAACCTTGGCAGACATTGTGCTTACCACAACGAAAACGGGCATATGACTCAGGGTTGCAGAGCCCTGAAAGCACACTTAGAAGACCTGGTGAGGCAAGGCCACCTGAGAGACCTTGTCGATGAAGCCAAGACAAGAGAAGAGCAAGCAAGACTGCCTCAGGCACCAGTAGCTCTGCCTCCTCCAGACAACAACCTCAGGCTGGAGGACCTCGGGTAATTAATGTAATTCACTCGAAGGTCAACGAGAACGAGATTAGGGGGGGGACCCAGAAGGTGAAGCACTTGTAGCACGTCTACCAAGTCGGGGAAAAGAGACATCGGGCAGAGGAGTGCCAAGGGCCAGTAGTGTCTTTTTTTGAAGCCGACCTTGAGATGGTGCAACATCCGCACAATGATGCCTTGGTAGTATCTCTCCAGGTTGGGGAATGCTAAGTAAAACACATCTTGATTGACCAAGGCAGCTCTTGTGACATCATATACGTACGATGTTACAAGGAGCTCGGCTTTCACCCAGACGATATGGAGCAATCCAATAGCCCAATGGTCGGGTTCAATGGAACGCTGACATGGCCACTAGGAACAACCAGCTTGGAGGTGCAGGCAGGCACCAGGAAGATAACAACCGAGTTCACCATAATCGACACACCCTCCCATTATAACATCATTTTGGGAAGGCCATGGTTGCATGCAATGGGGGCTGTTCCCTCAACATTGCATCAACTATTGTGGTTCCCTACAGAGCATGGGATTGAGGAGGTCAGAGGAGATTAGCTGCAGGCAAAGAATTGCTCCATGGCAGCAATGAAATCCACCTACAGCATTCGAGAACCAGAGAAGGCAGAGATCGAAGACGAGGACGTGGAGGTCCTAGAGGATGTCGGCAAGGAGCTAGCCAAGAAAAGTGAATAAGCACTGAAAAAAATCTTCGTCCAGGAGGGAGATGAAGAACGCTTCTTTCTTCTCGGCTTGGGCTTAGCCGAAGAAGAGGAAAAAGAGTTGGAAGCTTTTTTAAGAGCAAATATTGAGGTGTTCGCGTGGACACCCTACGAAATGCCTGGCATTGATCCCAAGATCACTTGCCATAAGCTGCACGTTGACAGGTCGGCTAAACCTGTAATCCAACGAGCAAGAAGACCGACGTTGATACACGTCGAAGGAGTGGAGGAGGAAGTAGACAGACTACTGGAAGCCAGGGCCATTCGTGAGGTAATTACCCGACATGGCTATCGAACACAGTAGTAGTGAAGAAGAAGAATGGTAAATGGAGGGTCTGCGTAGACTTTACCAGTTTAAACAAGGCCTGTCCCAAAGACAGCTTCCCTCTACCCAAGATTGACCAGCTAGTGGATGCCACTTCAGGGCATGGAAGGATGAGCTTCCTGGATGCCTATAGGGGGTATCACTAGATAGCCATGTACCCCGAGGATGAAGAGAAGACTGCGTTTATCACCCCAAAAGGGCTGTACTGCTACAAAGTGATGCCTTTTGGGTTGAAAAATGCAGGAGCAACCTACCAAAGGTTGGTAACCAAGATGTTCAGACACCTGATTGGCCGAACGATGGAAGTTTACATCGACGACATGGTCGTGAAGACCAAGGAACCAGAAGGTCACCTCGCCAACCTTAAAGCAGTCTTTGAAATCCTTAAAGAATATCGGCTCCGACTCAACGCATCAAAGTGCGCATTTGGAGTTGGATCTGGTAAGTTCTTGGGATACCTGGTGACCAGAAGGGGCATTGAGGCTAGCCCAGATCAGATCAAGGCCATTCTGGAGTTGAAGAGCCCGACGTCGGCAAAACATGTACAAATGCTAACCAGAAGGGCCACAGCCCTGAATAGGTTCATCAGCAAAAGCTCAGACAAGTGCAGACCTTTCTTTAACTTAGTGAAGAAAGCCACAGACTTTCTGTGGACCGAAGAATGCGAAGCCGCCTTAGCCGACCTAAAGAATTGTCTGACCACAGCCCCAGTTCTTTCAAATCTAGAACCAGGAGAGAAGCTGTTTTTGTACTTAGCAGTTTCAGAACATGCAATAAGTGCAGTGGTAGTCCGAGAAGAAAAAGGGGAACAAAGGGCAATTTACTATGTAAGCAAAACCTTGGCCGATGCAGAAACAAGGTATCTACGCTTAGAGAAATTGGCACTGGCCTTAGTAATGGCTTCAAAGAAGCTAAACCATTACTTCCAGGCCCATAAAATTGTGGTGCTAACTGAACACCCCTTGAAGTCCTTGCTGCAACAAGGAGACTTAAAAGGAAGAATAGCCAGATGGGCAGTCGCCTTAGGCTAGTATGACCTGGAGTATAGACTTAGAACAGCAATCAAAGGCCAAGTTTTGGTCGACTTCGTGGCAGAATTCACGCCAGAATACATCGAACATCGGGCTCCGTTGAGCCAAGGCGAACGATGTCTAAACAAGCAAGGAAGAGCCCAGCCAAAGGTGAAAGAACAAAGCAAAGAGGAAAAACTTAGACGCTGCAGCATTTACATTGGCGACTCCTTTTGACTGTTTGTTGATGGGAGTTCCAACCGACAGGGAGCAGGGGCAGGAGTAGTACTGGTATCTCCAGATGGGCAGATACTAGAACAGTCGATTCGTTTGGGGTTCAAGGCCTCAAACAATGAAGCAGAATATGAAGCACTCATTGCAGGACTGAAGCTGGCAGCAGCAGTACAAGCAGATGAGGTAATAGTTTTTTGTGACTCACAACTTATAGTTAACCAAACAACAGGCGAGTTTGCGGCCTAAGATGAAAGGATGTCGGCCTACGCAAAGGAGGTCATCAGGTTGGCAGCCTTGTTTCAGAACTGCCGACTACTTCAGGTCAGCCGAGATGATAACAGTCACGCCGATGCATTGGCCAACCTAGCTAGTGCAATACAACCTGGAAAAGCAAGGACAATAATGGTAGATTACTTGTCAGGTCCGAGCATCGAACCACTGACCACAGAGCATGAAGCAATGTGTGTGGACATGGGACCAAGTTGGATGGATGCAATTGTTGCATTCCTAAAAGAAGGAAAGCTGCCAGATGACTACAAAGAGGCACACAAGATCAGATTGAAGTCGGCAAGATTCAGTCTGACAGCAGAAGGACATCTCTACAGAAGATCCTTCACTGGACCCCTTTTGAGGTGCGTACATCCTTTACAAGTTGAAGATTTTTTATATGAAATTCATGAAGGAATTTGTGGAAGCCATGCTGGGGGCAGATCACTTGCCCATAGGGCCATTACCCAGGGATATTGGTGGCCCTACATGCAGAAAGATGCAGAAGCCTATGTGAAGAAGTGTGAAAAGTGCCAAAGGTTTGCACCTCTGATACACCGACCAGCAGCAGACCTAAACCTAGTATCCAGTCCTTGGCCGTTTGCCCAATGGGGAATGGATCTTATCGGACAACTGTCCCAAGCAATTGGGCAAAGAAAGTACTTGCTGGTAGCAACAGATTACTTCACCAAATGGATAGAAGCTGAGCCCTTAGCCAAGATCCGAGATGTGGACGTAAAGAGCTTCATATCGAAGAACGTAATCACAAGATTTGGGATTCCAAGAGCAATAGTCGCAGACAATGGAACACAATTTGACAGTAAGCTAATCAAGAGCTTCTGTGCAAAGTTCAAGATCAAGAACTACTTTTTGACCCCAAGCTTTTCTCAAAGCAATGGACAAGTAGAAGTATCCAACAAAGTTATCTTGGATGGGATAAAGAAGAGGCTGCAGGCAGCAAAGGGAAAGTGGGTGGATGAACTACCAAGTGTGCTCTGGGTATATCAGACTACGCCAAGAAGATCAACGGGGGAATCCCTCTTTGCCATGGCCTGTGGCACAGAAGCAGTCATTTCCTTGGAGGTCGACATCCCTGGGATCGGAACCCAGGGAGTGGAGAATGGGACCAATGACATATTATTAGCTCGAGATCTGGATCTACTAGAAGAAAGAAGGGAAAGAGCTGCAATTCAGTTAGTAGCATACCAGCAGCAGCTTGCCAGGGCTTACAATAAAAAAAGTTAACCCAAGGGAGTTCCAAGTCGACGACCTAGTCTTGAGAAAAGTCGTCGGCAACAAGAAGGATCCCAGGGAGGGCAAGCTTGGCCCAAACTGGGAAGGACCCTACAGAATCACTTCGGTATTGGGCAATGGGGCATATCGGCTTGAAGACAATGAGGGCAAAGAGTTGCCAAGACCTTGGAACACTTGCAATTTGAAATTTTTCTATCATTAGAATTTTTTGTCATTTTGTAGAAGTAAATAAATAAAGTTTTTAGCTTGTTTATATACATTTATACACTTGAGACTGATAAAGATACATAACGTTGCTTTTGGAATACATGTATGATGAGAACCCAAGTGGAACTCAGGTTCACATCAGGGGGCAGAGAGAAGAAAAATAGGTTTAACACTTGTTGAAACTTGAGAAAAGTTTACAAGTTGAAGTTAAACCGACATGATGTTTAACGCTTGTTGAAACTTGAGAAAAGTTTACAAGTTGAAGTTAAACCGACATGATGTTTAACACTTGTTGAAACTTGAGAAAAGTTTACAAGTTGAAGTTAAACCGATATAATGTTTAACACTTGTTGAAACTTGAGAAAAGTTTACAAGTTGAAGTTAAACCGATATGATGTTTAACACTTGTTGAAATTTGAGAAAAATTTACAAGTTAAAACGGCCGGAGTATTAAGCTAAGTACTTACATACTTGCCGATGTAAACTAAGGTGTTTCACCCTGAGAAGATTACACAAGACTATGGTGCATCTTGAAGACACAAAATTATTCTAAGTATGAAAGTCATACAAGAAGCAATAAAAGACAAACATGTAAACATTCAAGAAAGAAGGAAGTTGTATTCATTAAAAGGCACGTCAGCCATACGAAGAGCTTACACTGTCTCGGAAACAAAAAAGTACAAAGTGTAAAAAACAAACAAAGGAAAAAGACATCAAAATTAAGACTCCCCAGCATCATTAACAGGCTGGGTCTGGATCTCGGAAGACCGGTGGGAGGACATCTTGGCCACCTTCTCGGCCGCAAGCTCAGTATCAATCTCCTGAAGGGTCTGATCAAGGCTCTTGTTGGCGAGAGGCACGTCTAATGATGCCTGCTCAGGAGTAGCTTCCTTGGGAACCTCCTCATCTTGAGTCAAGTCTAGGACTTGCTTATTTTGAGGAGGTGACTTGGCCCCAACAACGTCTTTTGACTTCCTCACCAAAACCTCCTCCTCGGACTCAGAGTCGTCGTCGGCAGATTGGTTTGGAGTTGGGGGGAATGGCAGAGGAAGGACATCGGCATTCTTGAGGGGGGAGTCCTCGGGCACATCAAGACTTTTCAACAAGGTCATCCAGCCAAGGGTGAAGCCCCTGTTGCATGCCTGCTTCACCTGCTTTTTGTAGTTTGCCGTAACGTCGGCCACCCCCTCAGCATATGCCCTCTCGTCGGCAGCCTTGACTTCGGCCTCTTTGGTGGCCAGGGCGTCTTGAAGCTCCTTTTGGGCCTCGGCCATCTTGTCCTCGGCCTCTTTCAGCTGGGCTTGAAGGACTTTGTTTATCGCCTCAACAGCACCAACCTTTTCTTTGGCATCGTCCTTGGCTTTGATAGCATCTTTGGCTTGATCCTCTAAGATTTTCATCTTTGATTATAAGTTTTTTGAAGACTGGAGATCTCCCTCTTCTTCTCGGCCAGCTTCTCCCGGTTCTCAAAAGATTGTACTGAGAAAGAATGGGCATGCTGGATGGCCTGCGAAAAAATAAAACAGAGCAGAGGTTATTACAAAGTCTTCTAAAGTATAAAAAGAAAGAAGGAAAAACAAAGGCACTTACTTGAACAGAACGCTGAAGTATCAAAGCATAGTTCTCATACTCGCTCAACTCGGCGTTCGGTCAAGATCGCTGGGAAGTAGCAGAGCGGTACTAAGGGTAACGCCCATATTGATGTCATTAGCGCTATCACTGGCCATGACTGGCTTACTTTCCAGAGTAATTTTGGAGGCCTAGGGGGCATCGTGCTTTGAAGACCCCGAAGTGGTTGCTGCCGATGACCTCGGCCTCTTTGATCGAATGGACTCGGATGGCTGGGCCTCGGCAGGCCTCTTCTCAGCAGCAGATGTGGTCTTATCGCTCTCAGCCAGTTTTGAGATCGGCAAGGTGTCCTTAGTATCAACCTGAGTCACTTTTGCTTTTGGTTGAGCCTTTTTTATCCTTTTCTGCTTCTGCTTTGGAGGTTGGGTTGAAGCTGGTTGAGAATCAACAAAGGATGGGACGCTGGCCAAGAGATCTTTTGCAACTGCTTTTTGACGGCCCATCTCGGCAGAAAAGACAGTTCGTCGCCGACGTTGTCGCTGAGATGGTGGGATGAGGTATGGAGCACGGATGCTCGGCTGGATCAGAGGTTGATCCTTGGTCTGTCTGAGATGTGGACGCAACTTGTGGAGTTGTGGCAAAAGGTGAAGAAAGTCTTTTCTTCTTCTTTTTTGGGACGTCGGGAAAAGTCGACTTATAAGTGGGGATGAAGTTGGGAAGCAGAGGGGCCTTCTGCTTGTGGACTGGCAAATTCATTAGTTTCTTGAAGTCTTTGCTAGAAAAGAAAGATTGACGAAAACCCTTTGCTAGCTGATGAAGAACTGTAAAAAAGAAAAAAGCGTAGACATTAGATCAGAATGTTGAAAACTTTATCCAAGAAAACAAGAAAATTTGTGAAGGGTGGCCCTTACCAGCTCCTTCCCCAAAAACTGTTCGACTTAGGGGATAAAGATGGAGGTCATCGTTTGGCTGAAACTCCCAGTTACCTGAGACAATGAAGTAATCATCCCCCGCTCCCTAGTTGGAGTCAGGGAGATCGACAATGATTTTGTATTCAGTGGACCTCGGCTTGAGGTAATAGATGTGGCCTTTTTCCAATTTCAGGCGACACATGGTATAACAGTACTGGAAATCGGCAAGAGTAATCCTAGCATTCTCTTGCTTAGCTAAGGCTATGGTACCATTAATAACTCGGTAAGAATTGATGGCAAGCTGCATTGGGTTCAACCTATAGAAATGAAGGATTTCACGGAAAAAAGGGTCAAGTGGAAACCTAAGTCCACATTCAATAAACGCTACTACTGGGAAAGGCATGAGGTTTACATCGGGTATGATAGAGTCATCCTCCCCAGCCAACCTCAGATGAACGTCGGCCGGGATTTCGAACTCCTGCCTAAAGTACTCTAATTTGGCCGGGGTGTCTACTCTATGTTTCCACATACCCATAACGTCGGCTTAAATGGAGATACCAGATTTCAAGAAGAAGTATTTTTGGAGGGTTTAAAGGACCTCGGCTAAAAACCTAAAAATGTACTACGGTAAGGGTTTATACGGATCTAGAAGGAATTTGTTTCAGTTTTTCCTAAAAATTTTGGGTTTTATCAACAAATCCCAGGACCTAGATCTAAGGAAACGAAAGTTGAATGCACAGATCTGGAAAACAGAAAAACAGGGATGTGTTTCAGAATTAAGAGCGGAGATGAAGCCATCAAGAGATCAAGACAAAAAGTTTGCATAGGTGTATCAGGCCAAGAACAGTGGCAGAAATCAACATGTGTGTGAACAGTGTGTATTCAAGGAGATGATTTGGGTAAAAACAGAATCATGAAACAAACATGTTCAAATATATGGTGGAATACAAGATGCAAGATGAAATATCAAAAATATAGACAAGATTGCAAAGACAGTAGGTAAAACAGTCAAGTTCAGTAAGGTAACAAGACATTGAGATCAAGAGGCACGGTGACTTACTAGAATAAAGGAAGTCGGTGTTGAGTTCGCCAAAGTAAGACGAACGATGGCAACGGAAAAGGGTAGCAAGAGTCTCGCCGGAGGAAGTGAACAACAGCAGTGGCAGAGCTTGAAAGCTTGAACAATGGAGGATCTTGAAGGGAAAAATTAGAAAGAGAAAAGAGCTTCAGACACGAAAATGAAAAGTGAAAAGACAGGGGAAAGAAGTGAGTTTTGTCAAAAACTTTAAATGGTGGCAAAAGGGCAATTAATGTGCCTAGAACAATGAATACATCAGACAGCGCATACAGGCGCGAGACGACTTACAAGCGCATACAGTGTACGATCCAGTAAAGGAAAGATGTGTGGCTGAAACGGTTGAGTTATTTTGCATGCTAGCTCATATGCGTAAAGGAGATCTTGGGATCTTTAATCTTTAAAGAGGCATGCCGACTTATATGATTATCTCGGCTGAGAGACTTTAAACCGATGTATTGGTAGGAAGTTCCAATATAAGTTCCATCACCTCAGAATGCCGAGGTAATAGAACCTAGGGGGCAGTTGTGAGGATATATTTTCTGAGTACCAACACGTGGCCAAGGTGACGCCGACATGTCAGCTGAGGTGCCACGTGTCCTAGTCAAGACGCCGAGGTGATCTCGGCAAGGCCAAGGTTGCCTCCGAAGATATCAGAATCCGAGATAAGCAGATAGGGCACAAGAGTCCTAGAATGATGAGGGGACTCAACACGGATAAGGATAAAGCTCTTAGGGAGTTTATCTCTATCTATTAAAGAGTCTTGGATAAGTACTGAGCTAAAGTCCATTGAAGCTAGGCTTTCGTTGGGACAAGCATTGAGTTAACTATAAAAGAAAGGCACCCCCGATGGGTCTAAGGTATGCAATTTATATTCTGAACAGTGAGTTTAGCACTATTGGTTATCTTTGAGAGATATTGAGTATTGACTTGATCGTCGGAGTGCCCCCGGGTGGATGACCCACCGCCAGAATCTTCTCTTTCTGTTACAGGTCAGCCAAGTGTCATCTATTCTGCCAGTTCTCTCCAGCTGATTACTGAGTTGGCAGTATGGTCAGAAAATCACTCATACACTCCCATTTTAATATTATAGTGTTATGCATAGTTTAGTTCACGACAGTTTAAATTTTAAAATAAAAATTTTAATTAGTCTATGATTTATTTTATAATCCCATATAGCATCTTTGATTTAGACCTAACCCAATGTATGTTTTGGATCCGGATTTCATTGTCTTATACAATTGTTCATGTCTTGTTTCTCCTTATTTCTTTTTGAGTTTGGCTTTTAGGTTGTGTTGGTTGTGTTTGGAATAGGTTAGTAACTTGTTTTTCAAACGATTGTTGTCTAGAATCTTGTTCCTTCGCTTGAGCAACACTTCTTGCGCTCAAGCAGTCTTTGTGAACCTGTAGTAATTTTGCAGGTTTGTAAAACTACTAGGAGTTTGCATTCTTTGCTCGAGCGATGGTTTTCTGTCTGTAAAACTATTGAGAGTTTGTATTTTGTGCTCGAGTGGAACAACTTATTATATCTAGTCGCTCGACCGACACATTTTGCGCTCGAGCGAACTGTGTGTATATCAGTTTGTAAAAACACTTTTATAAGTCAAATTTTCACATCTCTTTCTCTCTCTCTCTCTCTAAACATTTCAAAACCCTAATATCTCATTTTCTCTCTTTCTCTCTCTCTAAAACTCATCTATTTCCCTCAAATACACCTAGATCCGTCGATCTTTTCACCTGTGTGCCTTTGTTAAAAACTTAGAACTTGACGAGGGTTTCGTCCTAATCAAAGCAAAGTTGAATTTCAGCATCTTTGAGTTTCCATCCCTCTTTCAATCATCTTCTAAGCTTGAGATAAGTATATTTCCACTCTTTTTATGAGTTTTAACTTAGTTATTTGTCATTTTTAGACAATTGTGATGACCGGTGCGCAATTCGTCTTGTTCTCTTGAGTTATGTTGGATTTACTTTCATTAGAATGTCGGATTTTAAAGTATAGTCCTGTCAATAGTTGGGCACATTGTTGTTGAAAAACTCCTTCTCAAAATTCTCGTTTGTATTTTTCTTTTTTCTGAGTTTTCGCTTGTGTCGGAGGGTGTGAGGTCGGGTTTGGAGTGTCCGGAGTTGAGCTGGAGATTTTCCGGGCTGGAGGGCCAGGGCTGCACATGCGGGAGGTCAAGCCGCACGTGCGGAAAGCATGGGAGGGCTGGTTGGCTACTACATTATATACAGGTGCGGGAAGGAGGTGTGGAGAAGGGCCACACGTGCGGGGGTGAGAGCCGCACGTGGGGAAGGCACGCTCTGCACGTGTGGCATGGATGCCGCACGTGCGGTGGTAGGTAGATCCGAAAAATTTTCTTTTTCTTCTCTTTGGGCTGAGTGTATCTCACATTTGTTGTGTCTCTCTCTCTCTAAAAACTCTTTTCTTTCTCTTCTCTCTCTACATTTCCTGCATCAAACAAGGTCAAATCTTTGATCTCTTTGAATCCATTGAGTTATGGGTATCTCACATTTGTTGTGTCTTTCTCTCTCTAAAAACTCTTTTCTCTCCTTTCTTTCTCTACATTTCCTACATCAAACAAGATCAAATCTTTGATCTCTTTGAATCCATTGAGTTGTGGGTACTAGTTCTTTATAGCAAAATGATGAGCATATCGAGGGCTTCCTCTTGACCGGTGGAGATCGAATTCTAGCGAAGTTGATTTTTGGCTTTTCTCCTCTTCTCTCTTTGAGGTAGGGATTTCTTTGATCTTTTTTCAATACCTCGTCTATAGATAGATATGTGGTAGGTTTTATTGCATAAAAACCATATTATTATGGATTTTTTTTTTGAAATTCATGATAGAGGATCTAAGACTTGATTTTATTTAATTTTTTAATTTTTTTTAGTTTGAGATTTTTTGTGAAATTGAATTGTTGTTTGGGTTCATTGAGAAGTGGTTTAACATATTGGTATTGAGAAAGAGGTAAAACCCTAATTTTTGTAATAATGCTTAATGGGTAAAAAGGGTTGAAATTGTGAAATAATCATGTTATGAATTAGGGATTTGATTGACAAATGGGTGATTAATTTGAAATTTAGCAGGTAGTATGAACCTTGTGTTGGATTGTTCACAGTTAAGTATAACAAATTGGTAGCTTGTCAATTGCTAAAAAGGGGGTCTAATCATGAGATTAAAATCATTGGGTTACACTTTATTGAGTTAAAACGAATGGGTTGGGATAAAGGGTGGAGTATGTTAACTTGGAAAATAAGAGAATTGATTTTTGAAATGGAAGAATGAAATGTTAATACTATGTTAATTTCAGAAATTAACTTGAGGTTGAATTATGAATATTTATTTTACTATTGTTGTTGTTTGATTTAAAATCATGAGAGTTGAAATCATTATTATACGTGTGTTGAAACACAAACATTTAGAAGTTTTGTCCTTGGTCATCAGTGGAGGATGACATTGTTGTGTTAAACAGTTGTGTGTATGTATTACACTTGAGATGGTTATACTCTGTTGAATAGTTGGGGTGTATGTATTACACTTGTGGGTTGTACTTTTGTTATGTAATGTTGATTGGTAACGTATACTGCGCTGAGAATGAGAGGTACCATTGCCTTCCAGCTAGTGCCTGGAGAATTGGCCATGCTCAGAATGAGAAGTGCCAAAACTTTCTAGCTAGCGTCTAGAGAACTTGGCAGAGGTACCATTACTTTCCAGCTGGTGTCTGGTAAATTGGCCCTTCATTATGAAAAGATATATCATTGCCTTATCATGCTTTAGGTAGGTAGAACAGAGCTTGTTTATCATTATTGCCTTAGTTTGATTGTGTGTGTCATGTGTTATGATGATTATGGTCTAGTAAGGTTGCGTTGCCTTATATGTTGAGTAGATGTGTTTATGTATATTAGGATGTGTTAGAGAGGGGTTAAAGAAGTTTCTTACTATAAAAATAGTTTATTGAAAGTATCTTTTTAACCTTGGGTTAAAGGCCGAGAATATGATGAACGTGTAGAGACGGACTTTGGTTATGTATCGAGTTGTAAATAATGTGAAGAAATTGGGTTTTTGCGAATGTGCTTCAAAAGCAAAATGGATATTATGTGATATTTTGTTAAAGATGGGAAAATACGGTTGTCATGTGATTTTTTTTAAAGATGGAAAATGAGAAGTAAAAGCAAGGTTTTAAAAAGCGGCCGCAACCGTTACATAATGCCGTTACATAACGGTTTTGGCAGTTACCACCACCCGTTACGGTCACTTTTGCAGTGTGATTGAGATTCACAGGTGTCAGAAGTGTCATTAACGATGATTCAGTAACGACGTTACATACCGTTATGTAACTGTTCCAAACTGTTTATTTCAAAAAAAAACACAAAAAAAAAAAAAAGCTGAAAATGGGGGAAAAGGGATAGAGAGAAGAGGGAAGATAAAGAGAGAAAATAGAGGAGCAAGAGATAGAGAGAAGAGGGAAGATGAAGAACATGTTATTGATTTGTTGAAATTGTAAGACTTATGCTATACTATTAAGTTGCTATCACTAAACCATTTTGTTTGTGTGTGTCTATTTATATATTGTTTGAAAATAATAATAATAATAAGTGTGGTCATTATTTATTTCGCTTGGTTAAAATATGTATATATATATATTTAGGCTCTTAATTATTCTCTTACTTTTGTCATTATTTATTTTATATATAATAGTTAGTGATTGATTTTTTGTATAATATAAAGTCATTAATTATTAAAATAAAATATAAAAAACTCAGTTTGTAGTGATTTAAAAATATGAAATATATTGGATCATACTTAAAAATTTACAAAAATTGATCAATATTTATTTTTAACCTAATAAATATGATCATGGAAAAAAAATATGCGTATCGGTAAATTTTTTTCAAATTGTGCGAAAAATAAAAAAATTCACGGTTCCGGTTATCGCAACCGTTACACTACGGCCTTTACACCTCGCAACTGCAACCACGTCACCGCTACCGTTACGGCGACTGCAACCGCTTTTCAGAACTTTGAGTAAAAGTGAACCTTTGGTGTTGTTGACAAAACTGGATGATTTTGAAAAAAGTTCTTTCATATGTATATTTTTGTATAAACCGTCATATTATTTATACAATATGAGACTAAGCATTCATGATCATAACTATCTATAAGTTACTATTGTTTAGGATCATATTGAGATCCCTACTAGATTTTATGTTCATCCTACGTTGCTAATCCTTTTTCAGGTGAACATCGAGAAGTGTTTCAAGGTCATGGATCTTCATTACCTATTGGCCACGGGGCCTTTTATTTGTGGGCGTAATGCCATTGATGTAAAAGGGTTAAATCATTTCTTTTATTTTAATGATGTAAGCCTATGGGCAATTTATTAGTTATGCTCATGTTGAATTTAATTTGCATTCGGATTAGAGAATCTCTATTTATTATTACTTGTGGATGTAAAGAGTTTTCCACAAGTTATCTCTGAAATTGAATTAACTTAATGAATCTGGTAATGGGTTCCGAGTAATAAAAAGAAGGGCGTTACAACTTGGTATCAGAGCGAGCCGGGTTTGAACACCTTGGTCTCATGGGTGGTTTTTACCACAATGGGTTTGTTATGTGCGGTGAGGACGTTGCATATAGTTAGCATAAATGTTAGGACTTATATGTTGCATTTATGTGAGCACGGGATTAAGTTTCTTGGATAGTACTTGTAGCCAGTGAACTTGCTTTGAGGTCTTGTTAGAAACACGCCTGATCAACGTGGTTTCTGATAGAAATTCATTGAAAGTTCCGGGATGAGTGGCTATCTCTGTGGACTCGATTTGATTATATGTTTAAGTGTTTAGCTGTTTATATGTAATAAAAAAATGTATGTTCTGGGGCTAAGTGTGTCTTGTAACCTAAGGGTGGTGAGTATGTGCCTCGGGGAAGGCTGTTATGTTGTGCACTAAGTTTGGTTTTGTTTTTGGGTTTTATAGGATGTCTACATGAGGGAATAGAGGACGGATGGGTAGTAGGAGTGCCGGTAGACGCACAACGGTTCCTTTAGCAACCGTCGTCCCAGTATCGGCTGTCGGTGAAGAAGTTGCACTCGAGATTGTGAGAGTGGTGCAAGATGCTCTAGCTCGCAATGAGGGTGACAACGGGCGTATCCTCAAGCTTACTAAGAAGTTTCTTCGCTCCAACCCACCAGAGTTTTTGGGGGAGGCAAAACTGCTGGAAGCGAAGAGTTGGTTGGAATAGATTACCAAGACTCTTGATATGCTCAGATTCGAGGATGAGGGGTTGAGGATTTCTTTGGTGAGTTTCTAATTGAAAAGAGATGCGAATTATTGGTGAAAGTATGCTAAGAACACTGTAGATGCCACATAGGTTGCTTTTAGCGAGGCCTTTTTGGCCAAGTATTTCCCTCCTTTTGCTTGGGAAATATTGAGGGAACAGTTTATTGAGTTGCGCTAGGATGCTATTCCTTTGGCTCAATTTAAGATGAGGTTCACTAGTTTGTCGAGGTTTGCTCTAGAGTTGGTGGCAACAGATGAGCGTCGTTGTTATGAGTTTGAGAGAAGATTACGTAATGATATCTAGGAGAAGGTGATTGCATATATGTGGAAGAATTATTTTGCTTT
This sequence comes from Camellia lanceoleosa, assembly GCA_025200525.1. Classification (NCBI taxonomy): domain Eukaryota; kingdom Viridiplantae; phylum Streptophyta; class Magnoliopsida; order Ericales; family Theaceae; genus Camellia; species Camellia lanceoleosa. The sequence goes on from CM045769.1 coordinate 108,310,763, forward strand.
GGTTGAGGTGGCGGCCTATGTGGAGGCCATGGTTAACAGTGTTGGTCGAGTTAGGGAGGAGGACACTTCGGGAACTCCTACGGTTCATATGCTCTCTAAGCTCAGTAAGAGGTGGAGACGAGCGCATGCTCACTCCCAGACTCAGTCCTTGTTTTCATCAGGAGTTTCAGACTCGTCCGTTGGGAGACCTAGTGAGGTTCGGGCTCCAAGTTAGATTAAGAGTTGGGAGACTACTGTTTGTTTTAATTGTGGTCAGCAGGGCCATGTTAGACGTTTTTGCCCTCTACGTGTAAGTTCTTCGGGTATTTCAGAGCCTAGTCGAACTCTGGTAACTTACATCAATTTTTCCTTTACGTGTTTGTAGACCCGACTTTCTTCACGCGCCCCCCTTTCGGAGAGGCGCGAATTGGTCTCCTATAGTTTGGACTCGTGTCACAGTTTTGAATATAATCTCACAAAGTGCAATGTGAGACTAATAAACACCATAGAGTCCAATCCGGCAAATCATTTTGGAAAATTGATTTTAGATCAAATAATGCCAAAACTAGACTAGTTTGCTAGATTACAGAGTCACTACCTAAATATTTTACTCTTGGAAAATTTAGGAAACCCTAACTCATGCCAAATGCCACGTGTCCGTCATCACCAAAGTTACCTCGGCTCAGGAACTTGGGTACGAGAGGGGAAGGTCCTGAAATGAGCACCCCCACTCACCCGATCAAAAGATTGGCCTCTACTAAGCATGATATGTTGTTTTATAAACCTCATGTGTTCTTATTCTGATTATTAATCTAACTTTACTATGTGGCACACACATACAAGTATAGACTAAATCGCAAGAATTGAAACAAAACAACTCATGTTTGTTTTCGAAAATAGTTTGAAAGTGCTACTAGCAAGTAGGCTAAAGCACGGATTTGCCACCCTTAAGTGGGCTTAAAACATGATTTGCCACTTCGCAAAGTGGGCTTAAAACTCGCATTTATCGCAAGAATTGGAACAAAACAACTCATGTTTGTTTTCCAAAATAGTTTGAAAGTGCTACTAGCAAGTAGGCTAAAGCGCGGATTTGCCACCCTCAAGTGGGCTTAAAACATGATTTGCCACTTCATAAAGTGGGCTTAAAACTCGCATTTATCGAATTGTTCCAATTCAAGCAATAAAGTCTTCATCCACAGGCATTCATAGAATTTAGCAAGTAAACAAATAGCCTCATGTCAAGCATGCGATCATGGCAACACTTACACTCATGCAAGTATGCTGAAGCGTAACACTTACAGTGTACTCCGAGCCAAAACAAAATCTAGTTAGAAATATGTATGATCCTAACTATACGAGATGCCTAATGCAACACATGCAATAATGCAATTAATAGGCTCGGCTATCTAAAATGGCATATGAATGCAAAAATTTGATACATGTATTTAAAGAAGTATTGAAATATGATGCAGTTTGAATGATGCACCAAGCCCGGTGCATACAAGTCAAATGAATAGTGCCAACATGCAAGCATAAGGTATGCTAATCAAAATGTGCCCTAAAACTAACCATCGAAAGTGGTAAGTAAAAGGGAGAAAAAAGTGGGGTTGGAAGACATGCACACACACACGCACACTTATTACAACATTGCGCCCTCTCGAATGAGGGTCTGAATAAATAAGCTAACCTACACTAAGCTAAGCTAATTATTACAAACCAACTAATTAACTATTCTAGCTAACTAATTACAAACTGAATTGAGATTAGCTATGCTAAGCTAATTAGAATATTACAAAATAGGTTAAACTAATTAATTACAACATATGTATTAATTGACTATAACAAGCTAGTGAAGCGATAAAGTGGCCTCATGAGCGAGACATGTATGCATGCTCGATTACTTTCTCCTGAAAATCCATCGCTTTGCCACAAGCTGCCTCTGTTTACACCTTTTCTATTTTCTGAATATCGAACCAACTTCCAGACTGCCACAGCTCCAAAACAGGAACACTTTGCACAAAAATTCACTAGTGGCCGATCGGCCACAAAAGGTGGCTGTTGGCCACAAACACTGGCTGATCGGCTAGTTTCATGGCCGGTCGGCTACCTCAAGTGGCCAATCGGCCACCCCTTTTTTCCAAAATTCTATTTTTACTGCAACAGAGAGCAATAGAGGCACATCAACGTATTTGCATGGAAATGTGTGTATTGCCACCCTCCTCATCATTCCTCAAGCTCAAAAGAGTGTGGTGCTTGGCTCTCAAGCCATCAATCAAGCATTTTCATGCATGATGGCCAAAGGACCAAACTTGTACAAGCTTAATGAATGCACAAATAAGACTCAAAGGGGTCATCACCCTATCATGCATGATCAAGGGTGGCAACGACCAAGAAATGTGACACGTTTCATCACTTTGAGTATGAAACGTACCACATTTCTTGTGTTTGGATTAACGTTCGATCTAAACACATGCAATGCAACACAAATGCTTATCTTGCACAAGTCTTATTTTGCTCATTTTATTTACACATTTTAGCATTACCGATTAACCCTTTAACCGATTAAGTCCAATGTGATTGACCTCTAATGAGAGAGTGGTCAACCAAAGGATGGTTCAAGACATGAGAGAGATCATGCCTTTGGATAGGAGGAACCCTCAAAGAGGGTTAAAGCCATTGAGCACAAGCTTCATCTCAAGCTTAAACACAAGCATAAGGTTAACTAACCCTCAAAACAAATGAAAAGTGAAGAAATGAGGGAGGTTGTAGAATTTTTAGTGTTGATATGGCATGAAAAATAGTGCTACAACATGCAAGCAACACATGCACAATATGTTCAAAGCCAAAAACATCAAAGCTAGTGAAGAGCACTACACTAGAGGCATGCAATATCAAGCACAAATGATCAAACCAGCTCCGGACAGAGCTTAAACATGCCAAATCAGAGGCTAAAACATGCTAAAATTAAGCACAAAAAGCTATAAAAACATGCTCATGTGTTGGCTCACAAACTAGGCTCAATGCACAACTCTCAAAAGCAATGAAAGAGTGAAGTATGTGAGAGTGTGACAGAGATATAAGCATTGAAATCATATGCTAAATGATGCTATATCATGCAATCATCTCAAGCAAAGCATGTTGGAGGCCTTAAAACATAAAGCTAGTGAAGGCATATTACACTATAGCTATACAAAGCAAGCTTGATATGACCAAAATAGTCTAAAACAGAGCTAAATCACGACAAATCAATAGCCAAAACATGCTGAGATCAAGTCACAAAAGAGTAGAAAAACATGTTCACATGCTAGGCCATCTACACATGCAAACAAGACACAAGGAGGGGAGGCCACCCCCTCCTATTTTGGATCTCAAACACACTTTTTACCACTGAAATTCCCCTGGAATTCAATGGTTTAAAAGCCAAATTTTTTTTTCTTAAAAAGGCTTTGAAAGATGGCTCAAAAGGCTTTACAAGCCATAGAGCAAAGGGAGGAAACCACCCCTTAACTAAACAACACTCAAACCATCATTTTGAAACCTTAAAAACAAAGTTTTTAGAGGTTAAAACCAGCCTCAAAGTAGCATGCAAAGGTGGTCAAACAAATAACTAAAGCAAAGCTTAAAAGGGACAAATCCTTACCCTTGAAGCACAACAACAAAACAACAAAGATTCTGAGCTAAAACCACTTTTAGAAACTCAAACCAAGCTTTAAGAAACCTCAGCTCCAAGGTCAAGGTGTTTGGCTAAGGGTGCTAGTACAAATATATAGAGAAAACTCACTTTCAAGCACTAAATAGGAAGAGAGAGAGGATTCTAGAGAGAGTGAAATTTTGCTCACAAAAATTTTGAACCTCCAAAATGGGGGAGAGACCTCCCCTTATATAGAAAAACAAGCCAAAACCTTGGCTTCATCCCTTCATACACGTGTATGGAGGATACACTCAGTGATCAACAACTGGTACAGCTGTCACATAAAATATTTGAAAAAGGAGAAAAATGGTCGTTGGCCATCAGTAGTGGCCGATCGGCCACACATGTAGCCGATCGGGCATCGGTGTCGCCGATTGGCCACCACTAATGGCCGGCAGGCACAAGCCATGGCTGATGGACACTGGGGATGGCCAACAAGCCACCATCTCCCCCAGATTCAAAGCAACAAGTGCTTGGTCCACCATCAAGCACAAAATAAACAGGTTGAGAGGTTCTAAGGCAAGGCGTTCAACCGAGACCTTTAGAGACTCAGAACGAACACGAGCATGCACAATTATTGGGTGTTCAAACGATGACATCCAAGTCTTGAGGATGGTAAAAAATAGGGTGTCTACAGTGTTTGTTTTAATTGTGGTCAGTAGGGCCATGTTAGACGTTTTTGCCCTCCATGTGTAAGTTCTTCGATAAGAGTTTAAGTAAATTTTGAGAAAATGTGTAACTGGGAAAAAGAGTTTCTTTTAAAATAGTATGAAAAACCCTCGTTTCAACTAACTTATGTGACCGTTTCGTTACCTTGTGTGGGTGGCAACTTACGTAGGTAATAATGATGATCATGACAGAATGAAATTACGAGATGGTGGTATTTTGTGTTGAGGGCACAATTGTTATTTCTGTTAATTATTATTGTGGAAAAGTTATGTTGATGTTGGTTGTGGCATCACCATGTGAGTGATGGCCATTATTGGGTGACAGTAAAGACTCACCGGTTGTGATATTGGAACAGGATTGGAAACAAATAAAATTTGTGTCTTGCTTGAAAGGCAGGAAATGTATTTTGGTTTGTGATCGATGTGAGTTTTGAGCACCGTTAGGTAAATGTTTTCCACGAAAAGAAATGATTTTTACCAAGAATCGAGAAAAATGATAATTTTTTTTTTTTAGTTGAGTTGTTAGTTATTATACTTTTATGGTTGGGTTGGTGTAACAACTCTTTATGGTTGGGTTGGTGTAAGATTCATATATTGTGTTGAATTATTTCTATTGGGTTTTGGCTCAACCTATGTGGGAAAAACATTTCAGGTGCTAATGATATACCTCCGCCAAGGTAATAGCTTGGGAGGGCTCGGAGCTAGAGCTTCTTTTGTATATTTACTGTATTTATTATTGTACAAGCCAATGGCTTTAACTGAATTGGACTTAAGTCCACTTTTGTTGCAACCAAACATCGTTTTGGAAAGATGTAAGTCTTTAGGGCATTTCTTATTCATCTAACTTTTATTTTGTCTTTCTATTATATCACATTTTGTAAAGCTTAATTGTAAATCATTGAAAGATAATCACTTTATCATTGTGATAACTTTTGATGTTAAGTACAGGTTATAGTAATTGTTTCGGGGCATTGCATCCCACATCGGGAAAAGAAGGAAAAAGTGAGTTGCTTTACTTATATAAAGTGAATCTTATACTCACATTTAATCTTGTAGTGTTGTGCATGTTTTAGCTCAAGACAATTTAAATTTTAAAATGAAATTTAAAAGTTTTAATTAATTAACTTTTATACAAGTTGGTTGGTCTTTTGACCTAGCTGATTAGGCTGAATCATTTTTGATTTTACTGATTCGTTGGTTTAACCACGATTTTAGCTGTTTTATCAAAATATATTGATTAGATTTGTATGATTCGAAATAAACTAAAGATTGATCTGATTAAAGATTGAACTGCTAAGATTGCTTGATTAGAAATAAACTTTTCACCCAAACAATCGTTAACTTTTATTTTATAATCTTGCATTGAGAAAAGAAGGAAAAAGTGAGTTGTTTCACTTATATAAATTAAACCTTATGCTCCCATTTAATATTATAATATTGTGTATGCTTCAATTCAAGACAATTTAAATTTTAAAACTAAAATGACATTTAAAATTTTTAATTAATTAATTTTTGTATAAGTTGGTTAGTCTTTTGACCTAGCCGATTAGGCTGAATTGTTTTCAGTTTGATTGATTCGCTAGTTTAACTGCAATCTTAGTGGTTTTATCAAAATATATTGATTAGATTTGTTTGATTTAGAAAAAAAAAAACTAAAGATGGACTTCATTAAAGATTAAATGACTAATATTGTATGATTCGAAATAAACTTCCCGCTCGAACAATTGTTAATTTTTATTTTACACAATTCCACATCGGGGAAAAAAGAAAAAGAAAAGTGAGTTGTTTCACTTATATAAAGTAAACATATGCTTGCATTTAATATTGTAGTGTTGTTCATATTTCAGTTGAAGATAGTTTAAATTTTAGAATAAAATAAAATTTAAAGGGAATTTTTTTTTTAAGGTCTTTGATATTAAGATTTTATAAGATAAATGAAATACAATATTTTCATAATAGTTAAGGTCTCTCAACATTTCTACAAAGAAAATTTGACTCGGAAAAATTTTGCCTAACTTAGAGAAATTTCAAAATTTCTCTGAGTCGTGTCTGAAATTTCTCTGAGTTAGGTGAAATTTCTCTGAGTCGAATTTTCTTTATGAAAATGTTAAGGGACCTTAGCTGATAAAAAAAATATCTTGGACCTCTTATAGCGATCATGATTTGACCTGACCCATTTATTACTTTTGAATTCGAGAAATCATGTCCGTAGCGGTTGTTTTTCTTCATATTATGTTTGGTTTTGGCTTCAAGAGTCAACACCAGCCTTGGTGGTGTCGACACTATCTTCTTTCTTTTGTTTTGTTCAATTACTAGGGTTGACACCAATCTTCCTAAGGTCGACCCTTGTTTGTTGCTTTGCTTTTGGAGTTGCTACTGGTTTTTAGAGTCGATACCCTAAGTTTCTGGGTCGACCCTTCCCTTCCTGTTTGGTTTTGGGTTGTATTCTGAAAAATAGGTTTGACACCTCTGTCGCCTAGGGTCGACCCTCGTTTGCTGCAAAACATTAATGTCTCAGCTTTTCTTCTTAAGGGTCGACACCACTGTTGCGAAGGTCGACTCTTGTGAGTCTTTTTGCAGATTTTGTTCGATTTAGGCCCTACTTTTTGGATATTTTTGACTTGTTCTTTCCAATTGACTTTGGGGCTGTTATTCTATTAGTACCTAGCCACTATAAATAGGCTCTAAAAACTTTCCTCTCATTGTTCTTTTTTTTCTCTTTTCCTCTCTACACCGTGGGTTCCTTTTTTCTCTCTCTAAATGCTACTTTTCCACTTAAATCTTCAGATCTACTCACCTAGAGGTATCTTTTCACCTTGCTTCTTTGAGATAGATTATAGATCGTGTCAACAGCTTCCTTTTGATCCAAGAGGTTTGTGGCTTCACCAACATTGGGTTTTTTCGAGTTCTTCTTTTCCACCCTCCTAAGCTTGAGGTAGGGATTCTCCGCACCTCCTTATGAGTTTTAACTTAGTTATTTATTTTTATAATACCACTTTGTGAAGGAAATGGATTTTTGAAAAATCTCAAGTTTTTGTTCGAAAACAAAAGAGGGGTTTTCAAATGGGTTATCGGGAATGATTGTGGATAGATGTGTATTGTTGAGGCATGATCAAATGAAGGGTTTTTAACTTGGGAAATGGTTTTATAAAGGAAAGAGGGTTTTTGCCCTAAAATTCTCAAATGTTGATTTTGTATTGATAAATGGAATTGATATAGAAATGGTGACATTGAGTTGTTATAGATGATGATGGTGGAGTTGGATATGTAGTATCACTCACATCTTGAAATTTGGAAGGTTTATCTTTATTAAAATTATCTATTTGTTTAGAAATACCTGTTTTGGGTTATCGGTGGAGGGTAGTTATGATTGTTGTAGAAATTGCATGAGAATTAGGAGAATTGAAAACTAACTTTTTATCTATTTGCATTGAGCATTACTGTGTATTTATTTCGTGGAAATGTATATTGTTTTGAGAAAATGAGTGAATCTAGGAAGGAGTTGTTGTTACATCAAATAAGTTGGCCTGTGTTCAGGGTGAAAGTCCTGAAAACCACGCGTATACATAGATGTCGATCCCGTAGACGAAATATCCGTAAAATGGCAATAGTAGTGCTTGTATAGCCTACGTATACATAGGTGTCGATCCTGCGGACGAAATATCCGTAAAATGGCAATAATAGTACTTGTATAGCCTACATTTACATGGGTGCCGATTTATGATTTCCCACGGATGAAATTTCCGTGAAATATGATACTTGTTTGAGAGATTCTCAGAGATATGATTCACTGTCCTGTTTTCCATTGAAAAAAGAATGTTTTATGAACTGTGATATAAATTTGTCATTGCATAGTTTGAAAGAGATATAAAATGTCTTGTCACTAGTATTGCATATATATCTCATCCTTATGTTTTTATTAAAATTCATATGTTGTGTTGGATAATTTTACTAGGCTTTGGCTCACCTTATGTGGGAAAACCATTTTCAGGTGTTAATGATATACCTCCGCCAATGCTATAGCTTGGGAGGACTTGGAAGCAAGGGCTTCATCTTGTTTATTTTGTTATATCTACTTGTACAAGGCTAGGGCTTTAACTGTATTAGATTTAAATCTATTTTGTTGTAACCAAGCACTGTCTTAGAAAATTGTAAGCCCTTAAGGCATTTCTTATTTGCTCAATGTTCATTCTATTATGTATCATATGCTATAGATTCAGAATTAGGCTTGTGAATGTATATTTGCATATGTTACTCTTTTGTAATTGGAAGCTAATGGAAGATTATTGCTTTATCATTGTTGTTATTTACTAGTATTGAAGATGGGTTATTGCATTTATTTGAGGTGTTATACCTCTCCTACTACACAAAGTTGGAGATGGATGTTTTACTAATTTTTCCTAAATTTATAAGTTTCAATTAATTAATTTTTATGCAACTTGGTTGGTTTTTGACCAATTTTAATGATTTTATCGAAATATATATATATATATATATATTATTTTATATCTAAAATGCATGTTTAAGTTTTATGATAAACTTTAACATAGAATAAACTAAAACTAAAAAACTATAAAACAAAATTTATTTTATTTTATCATAAATATAATTTTTTTAATTTATCTATTTTTTTCATCTCTACCAATTAAATTATGACATTTATTTTTTATTGTGAATTTAGAATATAAAATTAATGACATACCAATTGCTATATATATATATATATATATTCTAATAAAATGGTTAAAATTTAATTCATTTTAAATTATTTTTCTATACATTTTAAATAAATTTTATATTATTATTTAATTTTAAAATTATTTTTAATTATTTATTTAGCCCGTATATTGCACGGGTTGATAGGCTAGTTAGAGGTATAATTGAAAGTGTTGAAATGAAAAATATAGCAAAACTCTTGTTTCTTTAGTATATTTGTCATTTCTCTTCTTTTTCTTTTGTGACAGATTCCATTCTCTCTCCCGTTCGAATGCCTTGCTTGTACCAACTTCTTTTTTATTTTTATTTTTATTATTTTTTTTATACGTGTATTAGCAATTGATTTGCCATATTTTACTATTTAATTGTTCGATATACATAATCTGTTTTTTTTATTAGTTTCAGTAAAAAATATTTTTTAAGAAAAAAAAATTTCTACAAAAAATTGCTTTAAGAAAATATTTTTTTGAAAAAAATAAAATAAAATTCTTATGTGATTGTGTCTTTAAAATTAATGTAGTAATAATTAAATTAATGGTAGTTATAAAAAAAAGAAAAATCATGTGTGAGTAATTTTCTGATCACACTGCCAACTCAGTGATCAGCTGAAGAGAACTGGCAGAATAGATGACACCTAGCTAACCTGCAACATAAAGAAGAGATTCTGGCGGTGGTTCTTTCAACCGAGGGTACTCCGACGATCAAGTCAGTATATCTCTCAAAGATAATCAAGTGTTAAATTCACTATTCAAAGCGTAAATTGCGTACCTTAGACCCATGGGGGTGCCTCCCTTTTATAGTTTACTCAATCCTAGTCCCACTAGAAGCCTGACTTCTATGGATTCCCATTCAGTGCTTACTTTGGACTCTACAAGAGATAAGAATAGAGTCCCTAAGAATACTATCCTTATCCATCTTGAAGTCTTTCTTCATTTTAGGACTCTTTTCCTTTATCTGCTCATCTTGGATTTTGATATTTTCGGAGGTCACCTCGGCAACACCGAGATCACCTCGGCATAATGACCAGGACACGTGGCACCTCGGCTGACACGTCGGCGTCACCTTGCCACGTGTCGGTACTCAAAAAATATATCCTCACAACTGCCCCCTAGGTTCTATTATCTCGACATTCTAAGGTGATGGAACCTACATCGGTACTTCTTTCCAGTGCGTCGGCTAAAACATCTTCTGCCGAGATCATTTATTTCAGGCCGACATGTCTTCTTGTGAACAAGATTCCTCATGAACTTCTTCATGTGTGTGAGCTGTCAAGCATCACTTTTCAACTGTTTCATTTACGCGTTTGATCCTTATTGGATCGTGTTTCTAACGCGCTTGTAAACCGTCTTCTCTGCGTGCGCCGTTTGACGTATGCGTTGCTCCAGGCGCATTTAATGCCTTCTTTTGCCGTCGTTTCAAAAATATTTTGACAAAACTTGTTTTTCTCTTATTTCGTCTCTTTACTTTGCATTCGATTCACTTGCTTTTTCTCTCTCTCTAGCTCTTGTATACGCCATTGTTCCAGTTACCAAGCTCTGTAACTGCCTTAATTTCTCCCTTCCTGTGAAGCTTTCGTCGTTTTACTACATCTGTAACTGTCGTCTGACTTCGGCAATCTTCATACCGGCTTCATTTTTTCTGGTAAGCAATTGTTCCTTTCGTTTTTCAATTCCTTTGATATTCCTCATTACTTGTTGTTATTACTGCTTTGTTCAAACATTTATCTTGCGAACCATATATCTGAATGTATTTATTCTATGATTTTGCTCTTGCCCAAATCTTGAACACACGTACTGCTTCACCACTTTCTTGCGCTTTTGTCACTGTTCTTGACCTTATACTCCTTATATTTTCTGTGCTTTTGATAGCCCCACCTCTGTTCTTGATTCTGAAACTTCGTTCTTGCTTTTCTGTTTTCCAGAGTTGTGCCTTCAATCTTCGTCTTCATAGATTTAGGTTTGGGATTTGACTGTAGAACCCGTCAAAACTAAAAACAATATTCACAAATTCTTGCACCAATATACACCTAGGTCTTAGCCGAGGTTCACAAAACCTTTTTAGATCATCTCTCTTCTGAAATTCAGTCATTCTAATTTAGGCTGACGTTATGGGTATGTAGAGGCATAGGGTAAACACCCCATCCAAACTAGAATACTTTAGACAAGAGTTTGAAATCCCAGCCGACGTCCATCTGAGGTTGGCTGGGATGATGACTCCATCATGCCTACTGACGACTTCATGCCCTTCCCTGTAGTTGCCTTTATTGAGTATGGACTTCGGTTTCCACTCAACATCCTGTTTCGTGAGATTCTACATTATTATAAGTTGAACCCCATGCAACTTGCTATCAATTCTTATCGAGTGATCAACGATGTCATAGCCTTAGCTAAGCAGGGAAAATGCTAGGATCACCTTAGGCGGCGTTTATCTTTGCTATACCATGTGCACCTTAACTTGAAAGAAAAAGGCTACATTTATTATCTTAAGCGAGATCCTGAGTTCAAAATCGTAGCCGACCTCCCAGACTCCAACAAGGGGGCTGGAGACGATTACTTCATTACCTCAGGATATTGGGAGTTTGCTCCAGATGAGGATCTCCATCTCTTCCCTCTTCCTCGATCAATTTTAGAGGGCAAGGGTAAGAGCCCAGTGTTAATACTTGGTTGTTTCTTTTCAAGTCTTTAATACTTTACCTGTTTCTAATGCCTGTTTTCCCTTGTAGCCGTCAGCCACCAAAGAACTTTCACCAATCCTTCATTCTCAACAAGGATTTGAAGAAACTCTTAGACTTGCCAGTCTAAAAACGGAAGGCGCTTCTACTTCTTAATTTCATTCCGACATATAAATCAACTCTTCCCGACGTTCCCAAGAGAAAAAAGAAGAGCTTATCTCCTCCCTCTACCACAACTCCACAAGCCGCATCAACATCTCGGACAGACCAAGGATCAACATCTGATCCAGCAGAACAGCCGTCTACTTCGGCTCAATACCTAATCCCACCATCTCAACGCAAACATCGCCGACGTCTTGTTCTTGTAGCCGAGATGGGTCGCGCAAAACCAGTGGCCAAAGATCTCTTAGCCAATATCCCAACTGATGTTGATGCTCAATCAACACAAGCCCTGCCTCCACAGAGGCCGAAAAGAGTTAAGAAGGCTCAACCAAAGGCCAAAGTGACTCAGGTTGAGACTGAAGACACTTTGCCAATCTCCAAGCTGGCTTCAACTGAAAAGGCTGCCTCTGTTCCTGCGAAGAGGTCTGCTGAAACCTTTCTTTCTGAATCTACCAAGTCCAAGAGGCCGAGGTCATCTGCAACGACCTCGGGGTCTAAGAAGCCTGATGCCCCCTGGGCCCCTGAAATCACTTTGGAAGATAAGCCTGTAATGGCCAGTGATAGCGCCGACGATATAAATGTCGGCGTTGCACTCGATCTTGCCTTTGCTTCTTCGGGTGACTGGAAGCGAAGCAGAATTGATTGAGTATGAGAACTACGCTCTCATGCTTCAACGCTCTGTTCAGGTAAGTGTTGTTGCTTGGTACTTTTTCTTTTTTTCTCTTCATTTCACACTTAGAATATTTTCTGATACTTCTGTTTCCTTTCAGGCCATCCAGCATGCCCATTCTTTCTCAATGTAATCTTTTGAGAATCGTGAGAAGCTTGCCGAGAAGACGAGGGAGGTCTCCACACTTCAGAAAACCAACAAGAGCTTGCAGTCAAAGATGAAGATCTTTGGAGGACCCGGTAGGTCGCGATCAAAAGAAAGGCGAGGCGAGGAAGGCAGTGCCGTTGAGACAATAAACAAAGTTCTTCAAGGTCAGTTGAAAGAGGCTAAGGACAAAATGGCCCAGGCCCAGAGGGAGCTTCAAGATGCCCTGGCCACCAAGGAGGCCGAAATAAAAGATGCTGATGAAAAGGCGTATTCTCAGGGCATGGCTGATGTGACAGAGGCTTATAAAAAGCAAGTCAAACAAGCATGTAACAAGGGTTTCTCCCTTGCTTGGATGACTGCTGAAAAAACTTGATGTTCCTGAAGACTCCTCCCTGAGGAACGTTGATGCCATTCCCTTGCCATTTCCTCCAACTTTGCCTCTTAATGAATCTGATACTGAGGATGAGGTCGAGGAGGAAGTTTTGGTAATGAAACAAAAAGAGGCCACTGTGACCAAGTCCCCTTCTCAAAATGAGCAAGTCCTAGACTTAACTCAAAATGAGGAGGTTGAGGAGGTTCCCAAGGATGTGATTCCTCCAAAGGCATCATCGGATTCACTTCTTGCTGATAAGAGTATTGATGAGACCCTTGCCCAAATTGATGCCGAGATCACGGCGAAGAAGGTAGCCGAGATATCTTCTCCAGATCCTCCGGCGTCCAAACTCGGCTTAGCTGGCGATGTTGGGAATCTTAGTTTTGTTGTCATGTCTTCTCTTTTCTTGTCTTTTGTACTCTTTTGTTTCGTTAGACAATGTAAGCTTCTTCACATGGCCGATGTGCCTCTATTTTCAACTTAATGCTTAATACAACTTTCCTCCTCTGAGTGCTTGTACTTTTGTCTTCTCTTGATTGCTTTTGCATGATTCTATACTTAGAATATTTTGCAAGTCTTTCCTTCTTTGTGCAATCTTCTTGGGGTGACATACCCCGGGTATAAAAACTGATGATTTACCTCGGCTTAACTTCAACTTGTAAATTGCTACAAATTTCAACAAGTGAAGATAAACAATTATCTCAGCTTGACTTCAACTTGTAAATTGCTACAAATTTCAACAAAGTGAAGATAAAAAATTATCTCAGTTTAACTTCAACTTGTAAATTGCTACAAATTTCAACAAGTAAAGGTAAACAATTATCTCGGCTTAACTTCAACTTGTAAATTGCTACCAATTTCAACAAGCGTTAAGCATTACTTTGGTTTAACTTCAACTTGTAAATTCTTACAAATTTCAACAAGTGAAGATAAACAATTATCTCGGCTTAACTTCAACTTGTAAATTGCTACAAATTTTAACAAGCGTTGAGCATTACTTTGGTTTAACTTCAACTTGTAAATTCTTACAAATTTCAACAAGTGAAGATAAACAATTATCTCGGCTTAACTTCAACTTGTAAATTGCTACAAATTTCAACAAGCGTTAAGCATTACTTCGATTTAACTTCAACTTGTAAATTCTTACAAATTTCAACAAGTGAAGACAAACAATAATCTCGGCTTAACTTTAACTTGTAAACTACTACAAATTTCAACAAGCGTTAAGCGTTTTTGTCTTCTCTCTGCCCCCAATGTGAACCTGAGTTCCACTTGGGTTCTCATTATTCAAAAACAATATTATGCATAGTTTCACAAGTATTCTGCTAAGATTTTATTGATGACATCGGCAAAAAATAAAGCAACATCTAATAATAGAGAAATTTTAAATTACAAGTGTTCCAGGGTCTTGGCAATGCTTTGCCCTCATTATCTTCAAGCTGATATGCCCCTTGCCTAATACGAAGTGATTCTAGGGTCCTTCCCAGTTTGGGCAAAGCTTGCCTTTCTTGGGATCCTTCTTGTTGCCGACGACTTTTCTCAGGACTAGGTCGCCGACTTGAAATTCCCTTGGATTAACCTTCTTGTTATAAGCTCTAGCAAGCTGTTGCTGGTATGTTGCAAGTTGTATTGCAGCATTATCTCTTCTTTCTTCTAGAAGATCCAGATTTCGGGCTAAGAGTACATCATTAGTCCCGTTCTCAACTCCCTGGGTTCTGATCCCTGGGATGCCGACCTCCAATGGAATGACTGCTTTTGTGCTATAAGCCATGGCAAAGGGTGATTCCCCTGTTGATCTTCTCGGCGTAGTTCGATATGCCCAAAGCACATTGGGCAATTCGTCTACCCACTTCCCTTTTGCTGCCTGCAGCCTTTTCTTTATTCCATCCAGAATTACTTTGTTGGATGCTTCTACTTGTCCATTGCTTTGTGGAAAACTTGGGGTTGAAAAGTAGTTCTTGATCTTGAACTTTGCACAAAAGTTTTTGATCAGTTTACTGTCAAATTGAGTTCCATTGTCTGCAACAATTGCTCTTGGAATCCCAAATCTGGTGATGATATTTCTCCATATAAAGTTCTTGACATCCACATCTCGGATCTTGGCAAGAGGTTCTGCTTCTATCCACTTTGTGAAGTAATCTATTGCTACCAGCAGGTACTTCCTTTGCCCAGTTGCTTAGGGCAATTGCCTAACGAGATCCATCCCCCATTGGGCAAACGACCAAGGACTGGATACAGAATTTAGGTCAGCAGCTGGCTGATGTATCAAAGGTGCAAACCTTTGGCATTGTTCGCACTTCTTCACATAGGCTTCTGCATCTTTTTGCATGTAGGGCCAACAATATCCCTGGGTAATGGCCCTGTGAGCTAGCGATCTGCCCCCAGCGTGGCTTCCACAAATTCCTTCATGAATTTTATATAGGAAATCTTCAACCTGCAGAGGGTGTACGCACCTTAAAAAGGGTTCAGTGAAGGACCTTCTGTAAAGATGTCCTTCCGCTGTTAGACTGAATCTTGCCCACTTCAATCTGACCTTGTGTGCCTCCTTCTAGTCTTCTGGCAGCTTTCCTTCTTTCAGGAATGCAACAATTGCGTCCATCCAGCTTGGTCCCATCTCTACGCACATTGCTTCATGTTCTGTGATTACTGGTTCAATGCTTGGGCCCGACAAGTATTCAATCATTATTGTCCTTGCTTTTCCTGGTTGTATTGTACTAGCTAGGTTGGCCAATGCATCGGCATGGTTGTTATCATCTCGACTGACTTGAAGCGATGCGATTACGAATAAAATTTGCCCCCTAATGACCTCCTTTGCGTAGGCTGACATTCTTTCATCTCAGGCTGCAAACTTGCCCGTTGTCTGGTTAACTATCAATTGTGAATCACAAAAAACTATTGCCTCATCTGCTTGTACTCCTGCTGCTAGCTTTAGTCCTACAATCAATACTTCATATTCTGCCTCATTGTTTGAGGCCTTGAACCCTAATCGAATGGACTATTCTAATATTTCTCCATTTGGAGATATCAGTACTACTCCTGCCCCCGCTCCTTGTCGGTTTGAACTCCCATCAACAAACAGTTGAAAGGAATCGCCGATGTAAATGCTGCAGGGTTTGGGTTTCTCTTCTTTCCTTTGTTCTTTAGCCTTTGGCTGGGCTTCTGCTTGCTTGTTGGACATTGTCTGTCTTGGCTCAACGGAGCCCGATGTTGGATGGACTTTGGCGTGAACTTGGCCACGAAATCAGCCAAAACCTAGCCTTTGATTGCAGTTCTAGGCTTGTACTGTAGATCATACTGGCCTAGGGTGATTGCCCATCTGGCTATTCTTCCTGTTAAGTCTCCCTGCTGCAATAGGGACTTCAATGGATGCTCTGTCAATACCACAATTTTATGAGCCTGGAAGTAATGGTTCAACTTTTTTGAAGCCATTACTAGAACCAGTGCCAATTTCTCTAAGGATAGATACCTTGTTTCTGCGTCGGCTAGGGTTTTGCTTACATAGTAAACAACCTTTTTCTTCTCGGATTAGTACTGCACTAACCTCATGTTCTGAAACTGCTAAGTACAGGAACAGCTCCTCCCCAGGTTCTAGATTTGAAAGAATTGGCGTTGTGGTCAAGTACTTCTTCAAATCAGCTAATGCTTCTTCGCACTTCTCTGTCCAAAGAATGTCTGTGGCTTTCTTCACTATTTTGAAGAAAGGTTTGCACTTGTCTGAGCTTCTGCTTATAAACCTATTTAGGGTTCTTGGCCCTTCGATTAACATTTACTGTTTCTTGACGTCGGGCTCTTGACTTGGATGGCCTTGATCGATCTGAAATTTGGCCTCAATGCCCCTCCTGGTCACCAGGTATCCTAGAAACTTACCAGATCCAACTCCAAATGCACATTTCGATGCATTGAGTTGAAGCCGATATGTTTTAAGGATTTCAAAGACTGCTTTTAGATCGGCAAGATGACCCTTAGGCTCCTTGGACTTAACGACCATGTCGTCAATGTAGACTTCTACTGTTCGGCCAATCAGGTGCTTGAACATCTTGGTTACCAATCTTTGGTAAGTGGCTCCTGCGTTTTTTAATCCAAAGGGCATCACTCTGTAGCAGTATAGCCCTTTGGGAGTGATAAATGCAGTCTTCTCTTCATCTGCTGGGTCCATAGCTATCTGGTAATACCTCCTATAGGCATCCAGGAAGCTCATCCTTCCATGTCCCAAAGTGGCATCCACTAGCTGGTCAATCTTGGGTAGAGGGAAGCTGTCTTTGGGACAGGCCTTGTTTAAACTGGTAAAGTCTATACAGACTCTCCATTTACCGTTCTTCTTCTTTACCACCACTGTATTGGACAGCCATGTCGGGTAGTGAACTTCTCTAATGGCCCTAGCCTCCAGAAGTCTGTCTACTTCTTCTTCTACCGCTTCGACGTGCGTCAATGTTGGTCTTCTGGCTCGTTGAATTACAGGTTTGGCTGACCTGTCAACATTCAGTTTGTGGCAAGTGACCTCGGGGTCAATGCCAGGCATTTCCTAAGGTGTCCAAGCAAATACCTCAATATTTGTTCTCAGAAAAGCCTCCAACTCTTTTTCCTCTGCTTCGGCTAAGCCCGAGCCAAGAAGAAAGAAGCGTTCTTCATCCCCATCCTGGACGAGGATTTTCTTCAGTGCTTCCTCGCTCTTCTCAGCTAGTTCCTTGCCGATGTCTTCTAGGACTTCCACGTCCTCATCTTCAATTTTTGCCTTTTTTGGCTCTCGTATGCTGCAGGTTGATTTTATTGCTGCCATGGAGCAATTCTTCGCCTGCAGCTGATCGCCCCTGACTTTCTCTATTCCATGCTTTGTTGGGAATCGCAATAGTTGATGCAATGTTGAGGGAACTGCCCCCATTGCATGCAACCATGGCCTTCCCAAGATGATGTTGTAAGGGAAGGGGCGTGTCAATGATGGTGAATTCTGTCTTGATCTTCCTGGTGCCAGCTTGCACCTCCAAGTTTACTGCTCCCAGTGGCCATCTCAGCGTTCCATTGAACCCAACCATTGGGCCATTAGATTGTTCCATGTCGTCCGGGTGAAGGCCGAGCTCCTTGTAACATCGGACGTACATGATGTCACAAGAGCTGCCTTGGTCAATCAGGATGTGTTTAACTTGGCGCTCCCCAACCTGGAGGAATACTACCAAGGCATCATTATGCGGATGCTGAACCATCTCTAGGTCGGCTTCAGTAAAGGTTATCATTGGTCCCAGGCATTCTTCTACCCGATGTCTTTTCTCCCCGACTTGATAGACATGTTGTAGGTGTTTTACCTTCTGGGTCTCTCATCTGATTTCATTCTCGTTGACCTTTGAGTGAATCACATTGACTACCCGAGGTCCTCCTGCCTGAGGTTGCTGTACTGGGGGAGGCGGAGCTACTGGTGCTTGAGACAATCTTGCATGTTCTTCTCTTGTTCTGGCCTCGTCGACCAGATCTCTCAGATGGCCTTGCCTTACCAAGTCTTCCAAGTGTGCTTTCAGGGCTCTGGAATCCTGAGTTGTGTGCCCCTCTTCATTGTGGTAGGCACAGCGTCTGCCAACGTTCCTCCCCATGAATTCCCCTGGTGCCCTTGCTGGTGTTCTGAAATAGGGTTGGTTCCGAATTTGTTCCAGGACTTTGTGAATTGGGACCCGGAACACAGTCGTCACTGCCTGTGCAGCCCTTAGTTCTGTTTCATGCTTGTTCGATCCGTTGTTACCTCGGTCTCGCTTCGGCGAGCCGTTTCCTTTCTCTTGCTTTACCTCCCTAGTCCCCGATGTATCTTCCTCCGCTCTGGCATACTTCTCGATTCTCACCATGAGCTCTTCCATGCTTTTTGGCAAAGTTTTTACCAAAGACTTCCGTAGCGGACAGTTGTCTTTCAGGCCGTTCTTGAACGACACGACCGCCACTTCTTGATTACGTTCTAGTATTTGGTTGAATACCTTATAGTATCTTTTTGCATAGGCCCTGAGGCCTTCATCCTTACTGATCTTCAGAGCCATTAATGCGTCCACCCTTAATGGCTGCAGCTTGTTTGTCACGAACCTAGCCACGAACATCTCGGCCAGGCCTTCCCAAGTCTTCACGCTTTCCTTCGGTAGTTTGTGGAACCAGTCTGATGCAATCTCCCCGAAGGATGAGGAACACTGCGAAACAGCGGCTCGTTCCCACTATACAGTGCCATTGAGTTCAGATATAATCCGACGTGGAAGTTGGGGTCTGACTTCCCATCGTATATTTGAAACCTCGGTATACTGAATCTCTTTGGCGCCTCAAACCTGTCTAATTTCACCGAGAATGGTGTCCTCGGTTTATTTAGGGAATTTACCTCGGCTTTAGCATTCTGTTGCTTCTTTTTGAGGTAATCTCTTAAGTTCTCTTTTGTTCTCCTAGGAGCTCGGCTATCTCCTGCTTTTAGTCTTTTTGGTGCACTACTTTCAGCCTCGTGGTGAGTCCTCTTTGACCCCTTTCCATGAGTTGTGTCGAAGCACAGCGCCTGTCCCCAAACATGATGATGTCCCTTGGGGTCTGCTTCCTTTGTGTGATGTGTCCTCCGTGATTCTTCTCTTCTTGGCTCCCTTCGTCTAACCTCCCTGGAAGGTCGGTGAGAGTGTCTTTCGCTCCCGTTGTGCTGAGGGGCTATGAGGATTGTTCTTTGCCCTCCCTTCTGGGCATTGGCTATTGGAATTGGTGTGTCCTGTAGCAGGAACAGCGGCTGTATGACGTTATTTTGCATCATGAAATTGACAACCGACTGCAGGTCTGCCAATTTGTTTGCCATCTCCTTCATCTCTCGCCTCCACAAGCATCTATCCTTCCATACGGAGGTTGTCTTCATTGTAATAGCCACTTCGATTTGGTTTCTTTGGTGCGTCATTAGTGCGGCGATGTCCTTCACTCCATGATTCTGGTCACGAGTTTCTGCGTTGTATTTGTCTCCTGTGACATCCAAGTCAATAGGTCTCCCACTCCCAGCAGGAGTGTCGGCCCTAATCTTTCCTTCGTCAGTTCTTTGGTCATCTATTCTCTGTCTTTCCCATAGGCGGCGCCAAATTATATGAGTAATTTTCGCTTACTCGCCAACTTCGGTGATCGGTGGAGAAGCTGGTAGAATAGATGACACTGGCTAACACCTTGAGAAAGAAGAGATTCCGGAGGTGGTTCTTCCACCCGGGGGTACTCCGACGATCAAGTCAGTGTATCTCTCAAAGATAATCAAGTGCTAAATTCACTGTTCAAAGCGTAAATTGCGTACCTTAAACCCATGGGGGTGCCTCCCTTTTATAGTTTACTCAATCCTAGTCCACTAGAAGCCTGACTTTTATGGACTCCCATTCAGTGCTTACTTTGGACTCTACAAGAGATAAGGATAGACTCCCTAAGAATACTATCCTTATCCATCTTGAAGTCTTTCTTCATTCTAGGACTCTTGTCCCTTATCTGCTCATCTCGGATTCCGATATCTTCGGAGGTCACCTCGGCATAATGACCAAGACACGTGGCACCTCAGCTGACACGTCGGCGTCACCTTGCCACGTGTCGGTACTCAAAAAATATATCCCCACAAATCACTAGCAAACAAAATCTTCTCAAAAACCAAACAAACTCAACATTGGAATAACGAGTTGGTCATGTCAAGAATGGTTTTCCCTCAATACCACTATCTTCTGTATCTTTCTCTATAGCCCTCGTTTGGCATGTTAGTTTTAAGAATTAAAAGGCTAAAATAATTACAAAAAAATAAAATAGGTTAAAAATTGATAAGATAAAATATCATATTTAAATCATCATTATTTTAATTTTTCTCTCATAAAAGTAAAAAAGTCAAAAGCCAACCTATTTCCCAAACGAAACCTTTTGTAAGTCCCATTTCAAGCCCACAAAGATAATCCGAATTGTTCATCTCATAAGCCTAATAGTAAAGATAAGTTGTGGACATCATTAGATATATGAATAAATTACATTTTATTTTTTAAAATGAATAACAACTATAAGTTTAAACTTGAATCATCTATTTTCTAAAATGAAATATGATTTTGTTAATCTATTCATCGATGTTCGATGCAGTTGATATTTTACAAAGACGATCTTCATTGCTAGAATTATGAGATAAATTATTCATATCATTATTATGAGTCTAGAGCACGGCCTACAAAAATGAAATATGAAAGAATATAGAGGGTAGTGCCATATAGGAGAGTCATTCTCGATTGTGTTAGTTTTTTGGCTCATCATATACTCTCAAATTATTTTGGTTTTGATATATATATATATATAATAGCGAATAACCCGTGCCTAAAGGCACTCCTAACCCAATATAGTTTTTAACTTCTAACCTAAACTAATTAATTGAAAATTTTAAAATTTAAATTATATTTAATTGAAATATGGACAATACTACAATATTAACTTCATAGAAGTAAAACAGCTCACTCAATCATTCTTTTCACGATGTGAGATTGTGTAAATTAAAAGCTAATAATTGTTTAGGTCAGAAGTTTATTTTAAATCAAACAAATATAACCAATATATTTAGATAAAATTACTAAAATCGCAATTAAACCAACAAATCAATCAAACTAAAAATGGTTTAGCCTAATTGGCTAAGTCAAAAGACCAACTAATTTACACAAAAAATTAATTAATTAAAATTTAAAAATTTATTTTAAAATTTAAACTATCTTGAATTGAGGCATGCGCAACACTACAATATCAAAATTGAAGCATAAGGTTCACTTTATGTAAGTGAAACAACTCACTTTTTCTTCTTTTCCCGACGTGGGATTGTGTAAAATAAAAGTTAACAATTGTTTGTGTAATAACCCGATCCGTAATTAATTACTAATCTGTAATTAAGAATGCTAACTAAATGTTTAGAATGGAATTATGTGTTTATCGTGTAGTTTGTATGTTATTTGGCTTTCTATTTGTTAGTTGTAGAAATATCTGTTTGGAATTCTACTTTGATTTGAAAATTGAAAGCCTTATCGGCCTCCGAAACTGAAATTGGTTACATCATTATGTTATTCGGAATTTTTACAATCATATGACAAATTTTATTAAAAACTGATTCAATTTACTTAATTAAGTTGTGTTTGGTTGGCCAAATGTTTTAATTATTGTCATAAGCCATTATATCTATTTAAGTGTGGTTTGTTTGAGTCTAGGACTCATTTGTAAGCTCAAGTTCACTATTTTGAGAGCAAAATCTAAGATTGTATTCTAGAGAGAGAGTGAGCTCACTTGTAGAGAGAGAAAGTGTAGAATCTTGAAGGAGAACTTGAAGCTTAAGCTAGGTTGGTTAAGATTATGGTAGAACAAAAGTAATTCAAAATTTGTAGGTGAGTTTGTACCCTCAATTCGTGAAGATGAGTTGAATTCATGGTGTATATATGATCATTTGCATAAGTTTGCCAAAAAGATAATGGAAATTGAAGTAGCTTCACATGCATGCATGATTTTGCCATGTTCTAACATCTTTGAGTTTGATTTTGAGCATTCATTTTCAAATGGTGAGTTATATGGTACATCCATATTTCATTCATCATGTTTGACCCTTGAATACGTGTTTTGGAAAAGAGATCATGTACATGCATGCCCAATTCTACATTGTTGAGTTACATGCAAATGCATGTCTTTGCTATGCCTTGAGAGCTCACCATGATTTTACATGAAAACATCTCATTCCATGTTTTGGAAGTTGGATTTCATGATCATTACATAAATGTGTTTTAAAGTTTGGTTTTGAAGAATTGACAAACTTTTGGGCTTTGATTTTGGCGAAATGACTTTCAATTCATGATGTTTTATAAGTTTACAAGTGTTTTCTCAAGTTTTGGCCCAAAAGAATGAGTTTTGGAGCTTTGGGAGTAATCTAGAAATTTCAGAATTTGCACTCTTCGCTCAAGCGGTGAAAGCAACACTCAAGCGAATAATGCAAGCTCTCAGAAATTTTGCAGAGTTTGGGAGTTAGCTTGAGTGAAGAAAGTTGCGCTTGAGCGACTACCCTTATTTTTGAACCTTGGCTCAAGTGACCAAAGTCGCGCTTGAGCGTAAAATAAGAGCTCCTAGTACTTTTGTTGACCAAAGGGTCCGCTCGAGTGACTAAAGTTGTGCTCGAGCGAACTGCCATGTTTCAGAAATTTTGTTAAGTGTTTTCAAAATGTATTTTGACATTCTCATTGCATTCTAGGCATTCCTAAGACTTAATTAAGCCAAAATAATGAAGACGTGAATTAGAAATACACTAAGAAAGGAATGTACTAAGTTAAGAGATTGCAAAGAGTGTGTTTTGAGCAATGTGATAAGAAAGAATGAAAATCAATGTAAAGAAAGCTAAGCCATGTTGGCCATATAAATGTGTAATGATAAGACGTGTTTTGTGCTATGTACATTTTTTATTGTAGGTCGAGAATTGGAGACCGATCAATTGTTTCTAAAGCCCATTGTGAGTAGCGTTATTGTAAAGATATGTTCATATGAATTATGTTCCAAATATGATTTGATAAGTTATGATTTACGAAATGAGATTTCTTTACGTAAGCAGATGTCCTATGTTTAAAATCTATTATGGCATGCATAGATAGTCCCAAGTCATGGGGGACGACATATTAATGTGGGTCCATGATATATATGTGATTAAATGATCTCGTTAGCCACTCCATTATGGCGATATATGTTTAATCGGTATCCGGAACCGATTGCTCTAGTCAGATGACGATGTGATATGTTCTATTGGATGTACCATTATTATGTTTGGATATAAGAATGAATATGTTATGATCTATTTTATGATTATGAAATGTTCGAAATTCGTTCACTAACCTCTTTATCTTAATGTTATTCACTGGGTTTTAGCTCAATGTTTGTGTATATATATAAATGTATAGGTGAAAGTTCTGAAGATCAGGTCTAACAAATTTTATGCGGATTTATGCTTT
Organism: Camellia lanceoleosa; assembly: GCA_025200525.1. Classification (NCBI taxonomy): domain Eukaryota; kingdom Viridiplantae; phylum Streptophyta; class Magnoliopsida; order Ericales; family Theaceae; genus Camellia; species Camellia lanceoleosa. The sequence goes on from CM045769.1 coordinate 108,334,789, forward strand.
GTTGTCACCCAACCATTGTGCATCACGTGGAGATTCTTAAAGTGTCGCGTGTTATAAGCTCCAGTTGTTTCTGTATATAAGACTTTGTTTGTTTTTGTTGGTTGTACTCAAGATGCTATAGTTAAGTGTGTGGGTATAACGTGAGATTGATTTTTGGATTTGTATATAAAGCTTTTAAATTTTCTTGTCCATAAATATACTTGCGGTTCAATGAACTATGTATGTTTTATATATTTGTTTCCGCAGCCCCTTATTATGTGTTAAACTGTTCAAAGGCCTTTGATAATCTAAGGATTGCTGGCCAGTTACAACGCTAAACCTATAGGGGCGGGTTTGGGTCATGATAGTTTGGGTTAGAAGTTTATTTAGAATTAAGCAATCTCAGTCATTCAATTTTTAATTAGGTTAATCCACACCGTTCTAACCAAACAATTGAATCAAATTCTCTGACTTCTTTCTAGACATTTTTGAAAATCATCTGGTTTAAAATAAGAAAATTTAATAACTATCCATATCTATTTGCTCGATTTGTAACTAATCTTTCTTTATTTTGAAACACTTTTTTATCAATTAAATGTAATTATTCTTTTTCATTGTTTGTAATGAAGAATTGTAAAACTTCATTCTTTCTATTGATGCTATCCAAACACATGCAGTGTGTAATAAATTCACCATCCTCTAACTGATAACCATCATTTGTATTAATATCGTTGTTAGTCATAATATACAAACATAATAATGTTAAGTGAAACTTGAGTTGATTTATTAAATCCAATTGGGGACACACCATCAGTTGAATTCAGGTGCATGCTTGAATTTTTTGAATTTTGTATTGATTTTATTTTGTTATTATTACTTTCTTTTGTTAGAATTAGTATGGCTTGATGCCACTACGTTCTTATGAATAGTTTAAAATTCTATTTTATGGGGAGTACCTTTATGTACGAGTCATTTGCTAGTATTTTGATAAAACAACTAAAAATTTCAATTAAAATAGTGAATCAGTCAAATTGAAACTGATTAAGCCTACCCGACTGAGTTAAAAGACTAATCAACTCATACAAAAATTAATTAATTTAAACTTTTTAAATTTAAATTGTATTGAACTAAAATATGAACAGTACTATAATATTAACTGGAAGTATAAGGTTCACTTTATATAAGTGAAACAACTCAATCATTTTTTTTCTCCTGATGTGGGATTGTGTAAACTAAAAGCTAATGATTGTTTAGGTCAGATGTTTATTTCAAACAAAACAAATCTAACTAATATATTTTGATAAAATTGCTAAAATCGCAGTTAAATTAGACCAATATATTTTAATAAAACAGCTAAAATTACAGTTAAACTAGCAAATCAATCAAAGCAGCAGTTGACCTAATTGATTATATCAAAAGACCAACCAACATAAACAAAAACTAATTAATTAAAATTTAAAATTTAAACTGTTTTGAATTGAAACATGCACAATTTTATAATATTAAATGGAAGCATAAATTTCACTTTATATATGTAAAACAACTCACTTTTTTTTTCTTTTCCCCAATGTGAGATTGTGTAAAATAAAAATTAGCAATTATTTATTTCGAATTAAACAAACTTAGCCGTTCAATTTTTAATTAGGTCAATTCACGTTTTAATTAATTGTACGCTTAGATATTTTGAAAACCATTTTGTTTGATTATATATATATATTGAATTTGTTTGAAGACTTATTTAACCAACTTGGAATTGGTTTTTGACTTAAATAAAACTTATTTTGGGTGTTGCCTTCCTTACTAGTTCTGCATTAAATTATAAGAAAATCAATTTTGGCTTGGATTAATTTTAGAAATTGTTAGATTATATTATTGGCAATCCCGTTTGACAAGGATTTCTATAAGAAGTTGGTTTTCTTCCAAAAACAAAATTACTTTGGATTTTCTATAAGAAGTTGATTTTCTCCCAAAACTAGACTACTCATTAATTTTTCCTCCAGATCTTCTTTTTGGTTCTTAAGGTTTATATTTGGAGATATTTTGTTAGTTTTCTTTGATGTTTTATTGAGTATTCAACTCATGGTTTAAAGAGAGTACATCAAATGTTTTGTTTGTTATATACAAGAGAGAGAGAGTTGTTCTTCGGTGGATTCTGAAGAATTCGAGCCTGAAGCTTCGGTGGATTCTGGAGTGGTTCATCAGAAAGACAATTCCGTGGTGAAGATGGGGTTGGAAGAGGCACATAGAGGTTAGTTCAATTAGGCATTGTGGATTCGCTAGGTAATTGAAAGTATACCTGTGTAATTCCTTTAAATCTTCTTAGTGGATTGTTTTGTGGCTGTTGCTCGTGGTTTTTTAATCACAGTTGGAGGTGTCCAATTGTGGTTTTTCCATGTAAAATCGTTGTATCTCTTTGTCTTGATTGTTTGATTGGGATTGTTATATTCTACTTAAAATTGATACACAATCACAAATCAACATCTAGGAGATTTCTAGATTTTTCAATTGGTATCGAGCGGTCGCTCTATTTTTTTAAAAATCTTTTAGAGCGAGATCTTGTTTGATTTGTGATAATGAATACAATTCGTGAGGAAATTCTATGAAAAAAAAAATCCAAAAAGATTTTCTTAATATGGTTTTGCAAGTTTAAATTTTTGAGTGGTCTTTGGTGCATATTGGAATTAATAAGAATATCCATTACATGTTAATATGTGTGTGCTTTACGTGGTCATTACTCATTTTGGAGTGTGTGTTTTTTGATTAGTATGTCTCATTATGTACACATTCTTGGATTAGCAAATATCGAAGCCTTCTGTCTTAGTGATCTATTTTTTTTTATGGACTTCAAGCTTGGTATCTTATGTTTTTCTAGTGGAATTGACCGATACTAGTATATCTTGGGTGATGTTGAGTCTCTTAATTAGCTTCCATTTTTTTTGCATCTCCATGGCATTCTCCTCTATTCTTTGTAGTCCAGGCATGAGGAAAAGGCTACCTCAGAGTCGCTAACCAGGCAATCCTTATTATATCCATGCTTCTCTAGTTCGGTTTCCATACTCTTGAGCGTGTCAGCCGCCAATGAGTGTACAAAAGAAAGAAAAGAAAAGATGTGCAAAAGAAAGAAAAAAAAACAATGTGCAAAAGAAAGAAAAGAAAAAGATGTGAAAAAAAAAAGGAAAAAATAAAGGATTCATTGATTGAGGGGGAGCCTCCGCTTTTACTCACCAAATACCCCTTGATTCCTAGTAGTTTGACTTTCTGTAGTTATGCTTAGATTCTCTTATTGGAGGTCCAGCTTTCATATTACTACTAGGATTTGAATGTAGTGTTTGTCGAACTCCAAGAGTCACACACACACTTTTATCATGGGATCTATGCTTTTCACATAATGCATCACTTTCTTTTATGAGGAATCTTCTAGAGGCTGTGCACATTGTGTTTTCTTGTAGTGGTGTTTCTTGGATAATCTTGTGTGTTTCAAGGTACAAATCAAAAATTTCTTACTTGCTCCACTATATTATTTTTTGTCGTTTTCTTCTTATTTATTAGTAGATGGGAGTTTGGTGCATATGTCTTAGGAGAAGTAATGTTGTCGGGTGCATGTGTTTTAGTTTTCATCTTTTCATGCTACATGTTCTTAAAATTTCCAAGTCGTTTCTATTCATGTTTTCCATCTCATGCTTCAAATGCTTCAAGATAATCTAGCCATATGTTTATTGCTTTTTCATATACTCTTGTGGGACTAATAGTTGTTTTGGAGATTGTGGCACTAATATGTTTTGCAGATCATGTTTTTGAGTAAGAAGTTGGATTTTGTTGAAGTTGGCTTTTGTTGGCTGTAATGGGTTGGGGTGATTAGGATTTTATTTGTTAGGTGTGTTTTGTTATGGCATTGCCAAAGGGGGAGATTGTTAGGTTATATTATTGGCAATCCCGTTTGACAAGGATTTCTATAAGAAGTTGGTTTTCTTCCAAAAACAGGATTACTTTGGATTTTCTATAAGTAGTTGGTTTTCTCCCAAAACTAGACTACTCATTAATTTTTCCTCCAGATCTTCTTTTTAGTTCTTAAAGTTTATATCTGGGGATATTTTGTTAGTTTTCTTTGATGTTTTATTGAGTATTCAACTCATGGTTTAAAGAGAGTACATTAAAGGTTTTGTTTGTTATATATAAGAGAGAGAGAGTTGTTCTTGGTGGATTACGAAGAATTAGAGTCTGAAACGATTGGATTCTAGGTGGCTCATCGAAAGCCAATTCCGTAGTGAAGATGGGGTTGGAAGAGGCACATAGAGGTTGGTTCAATTAGGCGTTGTGGATTAAGCTAGATAATTGAGAGTATACATGTAATTCCTTTAAATCTTCTTAGTGGATTGTTTTTGTGGCTATTGCCCATGGTTTTTTTATCACAATTGGAGGTGTTCAATTGTGATTTTTTGTCAAAATCGTTGTGTCTCTTTGTCTTGATTGTTTGATTGGGATTGTTATATTGTGCCTAAAAATGATACATAACCACAAATCAACATCTAGAAGGTTTCTAGATTTTTCAAAAATAATTCCTTGGTTATAAATATGTAGATCACTTTTTGTTGAACTATTCAATTCTTTGGTTGAACTTCTCAGTTCCTTAACATTTCTCTTTAGTGAGAGGCCGTTACCCTCTTAGGAGGTCTAGTTGAAGCTTTCTCCTTCATGATATTTCATGGATCCTTATTCAATTTTCTTTTTTCTTTTTTCCTTTTTATTTTATAGATCGGATGGATCCTTATTCATAAGTCTTAGAATATCCTTGTTCGTTTGTCTGGAGTACATTTTGTTCTTGAATTTTGGATTGGAAATCTAATATAGATTTTGCTGGAATTTGGATATCTTTGGCAGCATGTTATAGGTCTTGTTTTAGCAAACTTCCATAAATCCTTTGTGACTTCTTTGAAGTCTTCTTTTGATGAGATTTTAAATTTTATTTTGGAGTGTGTGAGTTTTAGGTTTTGTGTTTGTTTCTTTTTCTCTTTTGTTGGTATCTATATTTCGTCATATTTGTTATATGCTTTGGTGTCTCCTAGTGAGACTTTTGTAATATGAATTTGAATTTAGTAAGAAAACTTGTATTTGAGTTTGGACAGTTTTGTGAGATTTTCTTCAGCACCATTTTAGTCCTTTAGAGCAACGTCGTTCTTACTATTGTGATTGTCCGTGGACATAGGTTAAACGCCAAATCACAAAAATCGTGATATTATTTGACTGTTTCTCTCTAAATTTGCATTTGTGTGATTCGTCTGCATCATATTTGAAATCGTCAATTATACGTAGAAAATTTTTAAGTTCTGAACAAGTTATTTTCAAATTTTAATTACAAATGGTGAACACTATAAAATTTTACAGTTTCTGTTTTTTTGTGTTGAATTAAATCATTTTTTACAATTGTAAAATTTTGTAATTTCATAACATGTTTTTCAGTTTGATTAATAAGGATAAATATTTAATAGAATCATACTTTGAAACTGTAACATTTTACAATTTCAAAGCTTGCTTTTCAATTTGATCAATATTAGAAATTATTTGCTTAAACCCTAACAAAATTGAAAATAACATCTCAGGTTATCTTTCTTCTTCGGTTTATCAATATTTAGCACATTTTGTTAAGTTTTTTCACTTTAATTTCTCTGTTTATTCTTCTTCTTTTTTCAACAATATTCTAGATATTCTGGTGAATCTCCGGTGATATTTTTGACGTCTAGTGAATATTCTAGACATTCCGACAACTTCCAGTGACGTTTGAAACATTCTAGCGATATTCCGGCAAATTTACGATGATATTCTAGCGATTTCTGGTGATGTTGAATATTCGGCGAGCCTCCAGATGAATTGTCGGCGGAAGTCCAATGTTGGTGGGATGTAGAAGCGTCTTTAAATTTAAATTTTTTTTGGATAACAATTAAAAATATATAAAACTAATTGATGCAAATATTTTGTTTTAGGACTGGATGAATTTTGAACTTTATATATGAGATTTACCAATAAGTTTCCATTTATTTATCATAATTGAAGCCCAAATAAGTTGTTTGTGAACGATTATTTGGTTCGATTTGAGATTATAGAGATGGAATTTTGGATTCGATAAATGACTTTTTTTTTTTTGGTGTTAAAAGGTTGTCTCTGATTATTGTTATTTTGGAGATTAGAACAATTAATTACACATTTGAGCACCAAAACTTGTAAAATTCTACACAGAACTTGAGGTATTCAAAGATGAGTGTGGGTGACTGTAAAATAATACAGAAAAGGAACCATAAATTTCCCCCCCTTTCCCCCTTAGTTGTACACTCCTCTCCCAATGCCACCCATGTGACTTTTCCCTTTGTCGGTTTTCATTTTTTACAGACCAACTTATATATTTTAAAGATTTACACAATTTGGACAATTTTTATTCAATTGAATGAAATGATTATTTTTTAACATTCATATGAAATGATTATTTAGTTATTTTTATTTGTAATATATATATTTTTATTTTTTTGTGAACTAAATATAAAAATAAATAATGTAATTATAAATATACTTCTTAAAATTTACTTAAAATATGAATTGTCCTTGCGTTAACAGGATGCTATTTTTGTAAAGGGTTGCACCCTTGTTTTGTGAACCTTAGGGTATTTTTTTTTTTTTTTTGCTTTATATACGTATTATGCATGTAATAGAACCATCTGATGATGTGAATGACGTTAATATAAGTATGTATGAGAGTTTATCTTTTATTTTTATTATTAAATGTCTTTTCATTTATTATTTAATTGGTTTATTCACATATGTTGGATTTTAGAAATCTGGGTGTGACATTAGTTAAAGTCCTTGATTTGAAATCTTAAAGTGATAAGGAGAAACTTTAATATATATAATCCAAAATCTCCTCATAATATTAAAAATCCAAATCTTTTGTATTGTTTCTCTCATAGCGTTGTTTCTCTCTTCTATGACTTTTTATATTGTTTAAGTGATTTCAAAATTTTAAAGTTTAATAACTTTTTATTTACATCTTTATTTTTTTATAAAATTTATATATTTAAAATCCTATTGACTAAATCTTTCAAACAACATCTATGAGTCATATGAAATTTTGAAGAAAAAGGTTCGTGAAATTTCACTGACTTATTGACTTAGTTATCAAAATTTTACAGACTAATTGAAATTTCATTGACATAGACTGACTTGGGTATTGAAATTTCACTAATTTATCTTAGGTCAGTGAAATTTCGTAATTTTTTTTTTTAATTCATCATAGATCTTGTTTTATTCCAAAAATAAAAATTTTATAAATAAAACAAAGATTTAGATTAAAAGTTATAGAATTTTAAAATGTTCAAACAAGTTAAAAAAGTGTAGTCAAAGTATTTTTGTCACTCTGTGTTTTGGAGGACTTATACTAATGTAGAAAATTATGTTGTTTTCCTTATCCTTCTAAAAAAATATTACTAGGGATATTAAGCAAAAAAAACCCCTTATATATAGGTATATAAATTTTAAATTAAATATTATAAATATTTCATAATAAAGAATTTCATATTAAAGAAAAAACTCAATCTAAATGAATCATATGATATTAATAAGGTAGACCAAAAAAATTTAACAAAAAATTATATTTAATAGAAGAATATTAATTTGTAAAATATTAATTTTATAAGTAGTTCGGATTAAGTAGAATTCTTTTACATATTAGATTTTAGCACTAATTAAAGTATAAGGGTAAATTAGTTTAACATTTTTAAAATGTAGGAGAGGAGCATGATACACCACATAGGAGAAAGAGGAAAAAGAAAGAAGAGAGGAGAGATATGTCACATAAGAAAGAGAAATTTTTTTTTGAAGGAAAACACTACTTTTAATAATATATATTAGCGAGTGGAGCATACTATGCATGTGCAATTCAAACAAGTAAGATTAAATAAAAAAAATAATGAAATTAATATTATAATGTGTATTTAGGGGTGGTTTGGGATGATATAAATAAGTGCACTTTTTGACTTTTTATGAAACATGGGTTGGGTATGGATTGGGTTTGAAGTGATGTGTTTGAGAGGGGATGTGACTGATATGGGTTGGGTTTGGGTTGGATTTGATGTGATGTGTTAGAGAGGTGATGTGATTTAAATAAGACGATGTGACTTAAATAGGATAGTGACTTTTTCACTTTTTGTATTATTTAGTAGATGCATAATACAAAAAGTAAAAAAGTCACTATCTATTACATCGCTATTTAAATCACGTCACCTCTAACACATCACATCAAATCCAACCCACCCCAAACCCAACCCATATAAGCCAATAAGTCAAAAAGTGCACTTATTTAGAACATCCCAAACCAACCCTAAATAGGATAGTGACTTTTTGACTTTTTAGCTTCTTTTGATCATGCCAAACAAGGCCTTAGTGTAAGTGGTATGAGTTTTTCTACTTTAAACTCATGGTCATGTGTTCACGTTTTGCCCACCTCTTTGTGTAAAACTTTTTTTTTTTTCTTAAATGAAAAATAAGGCCACATGGCATAAGCAGAGCAAAGATTTTACTACGTCAATTGAGGCCTTCACTAAATACTTGATTAGCGGGTGGCACATGCGATCGTGTGCAATTCAAATAAGTAACATAAAGTAATAATGAAATTAATGTTATAATATGTGTTAAACTTAAGTGGTATGAGTCTTTCTATACCTTAAACCCATGGTCATGGGTTCAAGTCTTACTCACGTCTTTGTGTAACTTCTTTTTAAAAATAAAAAAACACTACCATATAGCATGAGGAGAGTAAGGACTTCACTACACCAATTGAGGCCTTCATGGATTCAAGTGTTACCCACCTCTTTGTTTAACTTCTTTTAAAAAATAAAACATGCGCCACGTGACATGAGGAAACAAATGCTTCTCTTACACTAATTGTGAGGCTTTCACTTAATAATAGTATAGATAGATATATCTATATATATAAGAGGCGCTTCATGTTTCATGGCTCGTATTTGTGCTTTCCCTTTTTGCCTATTTATTTGAAATTATTTACTATTGGAGGCTTGTACTTTTATTTTTCCCATTTTTCCCTTTTCTTTTTTATTATTTACCAATATTGGTGGGATTAATTTGGAAGAAGGGTTTTTCGTAATTATGAAAGAATTCTTGGTTAGTTATGAAACATAATTATTTTGGTTTTGGATAAATTATAAATATACCCCTGAAGTTTATTTAAAATATGAAATGCCCCTACAATATTAAAAATTACAACTATTCCTTTAATTTAACAGAATAAATAGGAAAAAAAATGTAAAAACAAAATAGTTTGAAGAAAATATGAAAAAAATTATTAAAACAAATGAAAATTCGTCTAAAAATAATTTTTAAAAAAAAGCAAATTAAACAGAATAATTTGTTAAAAGATTTGCATTTGGGAAATTTAAATTTATCACAATAATAACTTGTGCCTTGCATAGGTCTAAAAATATATATATTTTTTTAAATCAAACCAAATCAAAGTTTAACGGTAAACCACATGATCATTGGCATGTAATATCACCATTCGATTATCCCATCCTAATCAATCTCAATAAAAAAAAATCCACTCATTTGAACTAAAACTTTATCTCATCTATTTATTCCATAATTGTACCTTAATATTTTTTAAAAAATTGTCATATTATTTCATTTCATTTAGTAAACTTAATAAAAGATGAGAGTCAAAAGGTCATAGTAGCTGTACCTTGCACGAGCCTTTTACACTAGTATATATATATATATAAGAATAGGTTTGGTTGAGAAGGCTCGTCTTTTGTTGCGCATTTTACCCTTAGTTTCTTTTTGAATTTTCTATTTTGTCCTTTAGTATGGTTAGTGAATTAATTTGAGTGGTGGACTTTTGGAAATTATGTTAGAAATTTTGGTTAATTGTAATTAGGCTAATAGTCTAAAAGGATAGATTTTTTTGAGTTTTTTTTTTTTTTTTTGGTTCTTTTCTATATTTTAAAAGTGATGTTAGAGTAATTATTTGTATGGTTATACTTGCAACTTTTGACTACTGTATCTTCAATTTTTATACAATTAAATACCAAACCAAAACAAACCTAACCAAGTCTTAAGTTCTATTAAATGGAATTGGTTACATGAATCTTTCTTCTCCACTTGACTCTATCAACAGCCATTTGGTTAGTCAAATTAAAGAGATTCATATCTCTATTTACTACACTAGCCCACGCCAATTTATGTTCGTCTCTTTCCCTAACACTTCCATCTATCGTTATTGTATCGCATCTTTTCCCTACTGTCTCTGTTGATTTCTGTTGTACATGACCAAACCATCTCAATCTATCAGTCACTGCCTCTGTTGTACAATTAAATACCAGTCATCTTGAAAAATTTTAAAATCCCCTAGATATTGATTTGTAATTATGTATCAATTTTAGGCAGTAAATAACAATCCCAATCAAACAATCAATACAAATCGACACAACGATTTTACATGAAAAAACCACAATTGGAGCGCTTCCAATTATGATAAAAAAAACCACAGGCAAAAGCCACAAAACAATTCACTAAGAAGACATAAAAGAATTATATAAGTGCTCTCAATTACCTAGCGAATCTACGCCTGAATCGAACCAACTCTTGTGTACCTCTTTCAGCCCTGTCTTCACTTAGGAATTGTCTTGTACAACGTTGAATCCACAATGTCGATGTCAAATCACGACAATGAGCCACTCTAGAATCCACCAAAGTTTCAGGCCCAAATTCCTTAGAATCCACCGAAGAACAACTCTCTTTTTTGATATAATCCACTCAATTCATGATATAAACTCTCATAGATATCAAAGGAAACAAACAAAGAAGTTTCAGATGAAAACCCTAATGCCCAAGAAAAAGATCTAGAAGCCGTAAACCTAAAATCGGACTAAAACACATATTTATACAAAATAGGGGCGCGGTCTTCGCTTGGGCGGAAAAAAACAACTCCCAATACTTTTCAGGTGGGTGAAAATTTTGAAAGGTTCGATCTCCGCTTAAGCGTAGGAATGGCAGCGAAAAAAACAACCATTTGGGTAGCTTAATTCCCGATATAGTCAGCAAAATGACAAACATGATAAGATTAAGATCACAAACTCCTCTGCATAGGCACAATTCGGGTTGGATTCGCATTTTAATACTCATAATCTCACTTAAATAAAAGATCGAATAAAATTATAACTGAAAGGAATTTTGTCAAACGAGATTGCCAAGAACTAAAACCTAACACATCTAAAAACAAAATTTCAAAATTACTTTAGAGAATCCGGACTCATAACTAAAACTCTTACATACGTATCCAATATATATATACATACATATTAATTGCAACTTTTACCAATATTTTAGCTATTTAAGTTTGATTTGAAAACTTTTACAAATTTTAAAATTTGTTTAAACTTGATTCATTTTAGTTTTTATGTTACCAAACAAAGTCAAATGAACAATTAATTGTTCAATATGACATTTCGTTTTTAAAATTTTGTTTTTCTATATGTCAAATAATTTTGTTTTTAACTTTAGCATGGTTGACTTTTTGACAAAATAAAAAATCACACAAATAAGATCAAACAAGACACAGGCGAGTAGCCTATTTAGTTATGATAAAATTTTAATTATGACTAATAAAATCTTTAGTTATATCTCATGTGTTGTTTGATTATGATTTTTTTTTAATTATGACTCAGAAAATATAAAATTATGTCAATTTTTTAAATTATAAGGTGCATATAATAAATATTATTTGAGAGGTGTATACCATAATCTTTTTCTTCATATATATTATCTAACAAACTCTAATGAACATTTCATGTGATGCATATATAGAGATTTTTATTGATAAATTCCATTTGAAAGGGTTTTAATCCAAGAAGTCCATGAAGGAATTTTTTAACCCACTTAGTCCCATGCATTTATAGTTTTATTCCATAAAGTCCTTTTTATTGATTTACACTATTTTGTTAGACTCTTATACTCTTATATTTAATATTGATATTTAATTATAGGGAACGAGAGAGAAGGAAAGGACCAAGGCATCTGAAATTTCTTACACAAATTAAATAACATTGATGTTATTATTTTATATTATTATATAATGTGAATATATTTTGAATTGACAACCCATTAAAAATAATGTGAACATTCTCTCTCATCTGATGTGAATATATTTTTAATTGACAACACATTAAAAATAATGTGAACATTATCTCTCATCTGATGTAACCGTTCACAACACCTTTCCGAAAAATTCTCTCTCATCTAATGTAGTGATGTGAATGTTCACAACATGTGAACCTTCTTATTTTAATTGACAACATATTAAAAATAATGTTCATTATATTTTTAATTGATAGCATTCATATTCATAACATGTAGTGATGTGAATGCTCACAACATGTGAACATTCTCTCTCATGTAATGTAGTTATGTGAACGTTCACATTCGTATGTTTTGGTATGAATATTCACATCATGTAATTGACAGCATAATGACAAAAATTCATTTCAATTAAGGCTTGTGATTGTGTAATTTAATGCAATACTGATGTGAACCTTAACATCACCATTATCACAACGTCATCTGATGTGAACATTCACATTCACGTCATCTGATGTAAGCATTCACATTTATGTCATCAATAAAGAACTATTTTTAATTTTTTGTGTGTAATATACATCAATATTAAATAGTGGTGTGTAGTTAATGTATTTTTTTGGAGTGAAAATATAATGACAATCAACATTAAATATATCAAGATTAATGGAAGCAGGAGAGATTTAGAGTGTTTTGGTTTTCTTAACTTAAATAAGACCTAATGGAATAGTCAAAAAGAATATGAATTAGATGAAAACTCTTAGAAATGAGATTTATCAAAAAAAAAAGCTCCCAACTATATATATATATTATCTAAGGAACTTTTCATGCGGTATTCCAACGACATGAACAAGTCACCTTACAAGACATGAACGAGTCACCTCACAATTGAAGCTACCTTGTCAAACCAAACAACATGCTTATTCCTTGGTATATGTTTCGTACTATGTAATGCTAATTCTATGATTTGTTTACATATATATATATATAAAATATTTTGTAGATGTAGTAGGGTTCCTTTTAAAGGGTTAGAGAGGATGCAGAAACCAAACAATTTCATAGGGAACTGTTATATATCATACGTATCCTACCAGAAAAATGTATAATTTTAACATAAAATTTTGTATGATAATCACAAGATATGAAATCTTATCATAAATTGATGTAACAAAATGTTCAAAATTTTGTGATTGATACTGCAAAAGTTTGTGACTTGGTAAAGACATTTTTTATTATATTAATTTGTGACAAGCTTACACATTTTATAATTAATATTACGAAATTTTATAATAAAATTTGTAACACTCCGAAAATAAACCAACAAGATCAACCCACATTAATTAACATCCACTAAGCCATGACAATGAACCATCCATCTTTACATAGAATATGAGAGAGTTTATACAAAAGTTCACATGCGAATATATATTCAACGATAAATGAATCACTTGAATCTATAGCATGTGAGACATCTAATCTCAAAACAATAAAATGCCCTCAAGGGTTTACATCTTCCAAAGGCGTAGCTTTGGTTACATGAAATGGTCTCTTGGACCCAAACATATTAGCCCTTGGCTTACAAAAGTATCACAACAAAAATAAGAGCAAGACTATCCTTCACCCAGATACATCCACACTCTTAGCTCGGCGGGATCACGACATCTTTACCTGCACCAAACCCCATAGGGGTGAGCATAAAACCCAATAGAGAACTCTCACAAAGTATATATAGTTATGCTTTTTCCTCAATACAAAAGTAAATGTAAATGCAATGCTATGCCAAGGTTAATCAATGAGGAAAAATATTTATTTCAATGCATTGTTTCAAAAACACCATGTTCTCAATATTATCATGTGATTCCATAAATTTCAGACTTCAATATTAATTCAATGGTGATGCATCTGACACTAGTAATCCCTAGTGGTGTATGCAAGTAGGCTCAACAAGCACTACCAAGCTGTCATTTTCTTGGTGCTAACGGAAGGCTTGACACTTATCCATGCGATTTTCTAGTCTTTCACCATGGACACTCGAGCCAATTTAACAAAGTTCATCTACACCCCTTATCAGGACTTACCACGTATTTACCCCATTCACATACCATATTTTCATACAAATCATTTTACATGAATGCAAATTCGCCGATTTAGAACCACAATGCACAATAATAAATGAAATAATATGCAATGCAATAATTCTCGTAATTCTTAACATTTCTCCATGTTCAAAATTTCTACGATAATGCCACATTCACAATTTCCATTTCTTTCCTTCATTATTCTTCACAAGTCCACCATTAACCATCCATTCATACCATAATTTCCTCCATCTCAATACATATAGAAGATTACCATTCTTGCAAACACATTATGGAATTTATACTCAATCAACTTCTATTCAAAGATAGACAAGAATTTTATGGACATCTTCCAAATTCTCCAAAATCCCTAAATTTCTAGGGTCTTCACAAAACACCAAACATTTTCCATCCCCATAAAGAAACCCCACTAAATCATTCTCTTGAGTTCAATAACTAATCAAGCCCACTAGTATTTAGTAAAATGATTTGGGATTAAACCCATTTTTGAAAACTCTACATTTTAGGTCACAAAATCAAAATCAACACAAATCTTTAGGAAACTTTTAAATCAACAACAACAATACATAACCTATATATATAACTCAAGAAATCCCTACCTCCGGTAGAAGCTTAAAAGAAAAGATGAGAGAAACCCCAAGGTACTCAAACTCGTATTTTCTTGGATCAAAAGAAAGCCCACACCAAACTCTATCTTTTTTGTAAAGGATGAAGGGTAGGAAAGCTTTAGAGCATGGAGTATTTTAGAGAGAAGGGTAGAGAGGAAGAGAGTCGGATCTAGGGTTTTGGAGGAAGAAGATAATGAAAAAAGGGATAAAATTCCAAGCTATTTGAAATCGATATATCTGGCTTCGCTCGAAGCGAAGAATCGTCACCGGCGACGGACACAATGAACAGACCTCGCTCAGCGAAGAATCTTCGCTCGGCGAACAAAGCAAGAACCGGTCTACAACCCACCAGCGCAGGCTG
This sequence comes from Camellia lanceoleosa, assembly GCA_025200525.1. Lineage (NCBI taxonomy): Eukaryota > Viridiplantae > Streptophyta > Magnoliopsida > Ericales > Theaceae > Camellia > Camellia lanceoleosa. The sequence goes on from CM045769.1 coordinate 108,349,962, forward strand.
CGCTGGCACAAAAATGCTCACTCGGCGAAGAATCTGAGCTCGCTTCGGCGTAAGAAAGCTCACTTTCGAGCAAAAATGCCACTCTTGAGGTCTAAAAGAGCCGCAGACCAGAATGCAGCGCCTTTGCCAAGAACTCTCGCTTCAGTGAAGACACCAAACAAGGCTCGCTCGAGTGCAAGAAAGCTCGCTCGGCGCCAAGAAGCCTCGTTCGGCGAAGAGGCAAAACTTGGGCATGACCACTTGCACAAACTCACAAACAACTTTGTTCCACACTCGCAACACATCCCAAAGCTCAAATAAAAGGAAGCAAAGGGTGGAAACAAGGTATAAACCACAATACACAATCACGGATCGCTATAACCCTCCCCTTAAAGAATTTTGTCCCCAAAATTTAGACAAACCAACAAACAAATGTGCTTTACAACTATAATCATTCTAACAACATTTTCAAGTTATAACATTAACACCCAACTAACTTTTACCCTTCTTTCCATCATCATTTTATCTAAACACATTCGTCCAAATTAGAGATATGAGATAAAACATTTACAACAAAGTATCATTCTTCTATAAACTCATGCTCAATTTAACAATACATTCAACAACAAGTGATTAACAATTTCACACCCTCCCCTCATCACTAGGGGACATTACACTTAAAATAAAACAATCAAGCACGTTCAAATAAATCTGGATACTTGGGCGGACCTCGCTTCCCTTTCCCAAGTCGCTTTCTTGATTCCATGGTGTCTCCACAATACTTTCACTAAGCGTATGGTTTTGCCTCGTAGCACTTGCTCCAGTATCCAAGATTTAGTGGTCACTCTTCGTAGGAGGCATCCTCATCTACCTCCAATTCAACTCAATTCAACACATGAGAAGAATCGGGTTCATACTTTCTAAGCATTGACACATGGAATATGTTATGAACCCCGAAAGTTGTGGCGGTAAGGCTAACAGATATGCCACCTCCCCAATTCTTTCTAATACCTCGAAAGGCCGATGAACCTCGGAGACAACTTCCACTTTTGCCAAACCGCATCAAACCCGCCTAGGTGAGATTTTAAGGAACACATGATCACTACTTCAAAGGATAAGGGTCGCCTCCTTTTATTGGCGTAACTCTTTTTGTCGACTTTGGTAGTAGCTAATCTTTTCGAATGAGAGCAACTTTCTCGGTAGTCTCCTAACAATCTCGATCCCAACAATGGTGCATCTCCTACATCGGCCCAACAAGCGGGTGACTTACAAGGTCGGCCATACAAGGCCTCAAGCGGTGCCATCTCAATGCTAGCGATAACTATTGTTGTGGCGAACTCAATCAGCAGTAAGTGCCTCTCCCAAGACCCTTGAAATCTAGGACACAAGCCCTAAGCATATTTTCCAAAATTTGAATGGTGCGTTCAGGCGCCCATCGGTTTGAGGGTGGTAGCGATTAAAGGTTGACTTGGTTCCCAATGCCTCTTGAAGGCTTTGCCACAAGGCTGCAAAGCGAGGATCCTATCAAACACGATGGTTCTTTGGAACCCCATGAAGCGAACTATTTCTCTAACATACAATTACGCCAAGTGCTCAACTGAGTCGGTAGTACGCATAGGAATGAAGTGTGTGGACTTAGTCAATCGGTCAACAATCACCCAAATGACATCATTACCCCGCTGTGTTCTAGGGAGTCCAACTACGAAATCCATGGTAACGTGCTCCCATTTCAACTCGGCTATCGGTAAGGGTTGTAACAAACCTTCGTCTCACGGTGTTAGAAGCCTTTACTTGTTGACAAGTAAGGCACTTGGACACAAAGGATGAGACATCCCGCTTCATACCACTGCACCAAAACTCACGGCTAAGGTCACGATACATTTTGGTGCCTCCCGGATGTACCGCAAGGCGTGAGTGGTGGAACTCCTGAAGCACTTCTTCTCTGCAAGATTCAAGCACAAATAAATGGTCTAGTAGTGTACACTCGATCCAGTGAATGTTCAAACCCTTCTCTTCCTTCCGTTGGAGATTTTATCACGAATTAACTCTATTTCAGGTCTCTCCGTTGTGTTTACGCAACTTTGCTAATCAAGGTAGGTTGAGCACTCAAGGCGAACAAAGTTGCACCCTCTTCGGACTCACCCAATTGCAATTTAAATTCTCTGACTTCACCCAACATAGCCCACTCCTGAATGGCCACACTTGCTAAGCTACTCACAGTTTTTCGAGTTAAGGCGTGGGCACTACATTAGCCTTCCCGGATAATAGTGTAACTCAAAATCATAGTCTTCTAAAAACTCCATCCACCTCCATTAGCATGAAATTCAAATCCTTTTGGGAAAACAAATATTTCAAGCTCTTGTGGTCGGAGAAAACTTCGAACTTCTCACCATACAAGTAATGCCTCCAAATTTTCAAGGCAAACACTACTGCGGCTAACTCTAGGTTGTGGGTAGGGTAATTCTTCTCGTGAGTTTTCGGTTGTTAAGTGAACCGTAGGCCTGACCTTTCCCTCTTGCATCAAGACACAACCAAGCCCATCATGAGATACATCACAAAAGGCAGTATATCCTAACCTCTCTCGGGAATAATCAATACTAGTGCGTGGTCAATCTAGTTTGAGCTCTGGAAAGACTTCTCACAAGCCTCACTCCACAGAATTTAACTTCCTTTCTAGTCAATCTAGTCAAAGGTGTGGCTAATCTAGAGAAATCTCTTACAAATCGGCGATAGTACCCCGCCAACCCCAAGAAACTCTAAATCTCAAAGACATTCTTAGGTTGCTCCCAATCTTGCAGAATCTATCTTGAGGAATCTCTGTTACTCCCTCTCTTGACACGGCGTGGCCTAAAACTTCACCTTGGTAAGCCAAAACTCACACTTCTCAAATTTGGCATACAAGCCGATGCTCCCTAAGCAAGTCAAGCACAATCCTCAAATGAGTCTCATGTTCCTCCTCGGTCGAATAGATAAGGATGTCATCCATGAAGCGACCACAAAAGCGATCCAAGTACTCCCTAAATATTCGGTTCATCAAATCCATAAAAGAAGCCGGTGCGTTGGTCAAACCAAAGGGCATTACTAGGAACTCATAGTGGCCATAACGCGTTTAAAATGCCATTTTCTGGATGTCCTCCTCCCGGACTCTCAATTGATGGTACCCCGATCTCAAGTCTATTTTGGAGAAGCAACAAGACCCTCTAAGTTGGTCAAACAAGTCATCTAATGCAGGTAAAGGGTATTTGTTCTTAACGAACTTCGGTTCAACTTGCGTCGATACACAATAACGACCCGTCCTTCTTCTTTGCAAAAAAGTGGCGTTCCCTAAGATGGCGTGCTAGGGCGAATGAAGCCCTTGTCTAAAAACTCTTGGAGTTGAATCTTCAACTCGTGCAACTCCACAGTGCAAATCTACTCTGGCGCTGAAATTGGTGCCGTTCAAGCACTAAGTCGATGGTGAACTCAACCTCCAGATGGGGTGGCAAACCTAGTAAGGTCCTCGAAACACTTCGGTATTCACACACCACCCTTAGCAACGCTCAACTCAATTTCCATCACTCTCACTATCCAAGAGTGTAGCTAGAAGACCGCTAAGCTCATTTCTACCACTAGGATCAATTCTGGGTGGCGGACCCAATTACTCATGTCCCCGGAAGTAAAAACAATCTCCACTCGAGGTGCCTGTGACCCTCCGAAAAACAATCAATCCTTTGCCCGATCTGAAGTCAACCAATCCATGCCTAGAATGACATCAAGCCCGGACATGTTTAGCAACACAAAAGCAAGCGAGTCTCGGCAGGGCAACCTCTATCTCACAATCCGACACCCGGTCTAAGTCAACTATATCCCCAGTGACTCTACTCTAAGTGGAGGCGCTAACTATGCCACTTCTAACCCCAATGAGATGTGAATCACGGCGATATGAATGAATGAGGCGCACCCATATCTATCAACACATTGGCGGAGAATTACACACATTAAAAATACCTCTCCTCACGAGGATCGGCAGCACTCTGGCGTGGTAACGCCTGAGCGTCCTATGACCTCTGATCAACCCCCTGCTCCTCCCTCGGAGCATAGGCTCTTGTTGTTGGGCCAGGCGGCTCACGATGAACTCTCGGCTTTGAGTTGAGTGAGCTGCTTTGGTGGCTCTGTGACGCGCCTAGACCACGATCGCTAGATCGCCTCCTAGCTGGGCATGCTCTTTTCATATGCCCCAACTGACCACACTAGATGCAAGTAAGCCCCTGACTCCTACTCTGAGACTGACTCTAAGATCGGTTAGGCATTGGTGGCAACATCTGCTGTCCTCTGCCCTTCTGTGGACATGCAAAGGCCTTGTGACCCGATTGGCCACATTTTAAGCAAGAAAATCCACTCGATGCACTCTTCCTTGAGCCCGCACTAGGCAAGGGGAAAGTGGATCTAAGCTTCTTCTTGAGTTGGGATTGGGATGAAAAAGTGCTCTTGCTTACTTCTTGTTAGGTCTAAAGTCCTCTGAGACCCTTGACCCCTAGACCTTGAATTCTGAAGTCTCTCCTCCTCGGTCTCCACAATAATCTCTGCATGTGCAGCCGCCTCCACAAGGCGGTCATACTCTTGGATCACGTTCCTGGCAACTTTGAACAAAATCTTCGTCCTCAACCTCTGCTCAAACTCAAGGCAATGGCGCTTCTCCGTCGCTACTAACTCTGGTGCAAACTGGGACAAACTAGAAAAGGCCGCTTCAAATTCGGCCACAGACATATTCAATTGCTTAAGGTCCTTGAATTCCTGTCTTAACCTCTCCCGAGCCGTGGGAGGTAGGTACTTGTCTTGGAAGGCCGTCACAAATGCCTCCCATGTTGGTGCTATCCGGTCCTTTGCATACTTCCACCATTGGCCGGCATCACCTTTGAGGTAATAACTAGCAAGGGTCACCCTCAACTCGCCATCATCTATATGGAGCATATAAAAGGTCTTCACGGTTTGTTCTAACCATTCGTCCGCCTTCTTTGGATTGGGGCCGCCATGGAATTCATCCGGCTTGGCCCTTAGAAACTCCCTCGTGAGAAAGCTAGCTCTAGTCTCTGCTACATTCTCCCTTGCTTGGGTCTCTGCCCTTAAAATATTCATAGATTCCCTCAATGCCCCAGCCATCTCCCGGGCTAAAGTCCCCATTGCGGCTTGGTCGGCTTGCCCCAACACCTCCGCTTGCCCCATTTGTTCGGCCATGTGACAGCCTAAACCCTCTTCTTGTCCGGGACCTCTTGAATGGCACCTCCATCTCCTCGGTGACCTTGACCTGCCTTCCACCCCTACCACCTCGAGTTCGAACTCTTCTTGACATCCTAATTGAGAGACAAAGTAAATAACTTAGCACATAATTCCAAATCGCTCACCACTAACTTCACACGTTAGGCTAAAGCAACCACATACATCCTACCACACAAACAATTTAATTCACTCCACATAAGCACGTAGTCACATAAATACATCTGAATTATTCTTTAGTGATGAGATTAGATCCCATGAGAAACTAAGAACTCTTAGCGAGAATGATTATTGATCGGTGCCCTTCTATTAAGACCTCAAAGGAACCTAGCAGTAAATAACATCCCAAAAGTCTAATCCCTTACCCACATAATAAGATAAACATCTTTGTTACATAATCACAAAAGCACAACATTTCCTAGTCATCTTGAAATGAACCCATTGTGGTATACGACCACATTATGTATAACGACCACTTCATGAGCCCCAAGTATTCAAACCGGTAGCTCGTGCCAAGTTGTAGCATATAGAAAATAAACCAACAAGATTAACCCACATTAATTAACATCTACTAAGCCATGACAATGAACCATCCATCTTTACATAGAATATGAGAGAGTTTATACAAAAAGTTCACATGCGAATATACATTCAGCGATAAATGAATCACTTGAATCTATAGAATGTGAGACATTTAATCTCAAAACAATAAAATGCCCTTAGGGCTTACATCTTCAAAGCGTGCTTTGGTTACATGAAATGGTCTCTCGAACCCACACATATTAGCCCTTGGCTTACAAAAGTACCACAACAAAAATAAGAGCAAGACTACTCTTTCACCCAAATACATCCACACTCTTAGCTCGGCGGGATCATGACATCTTCTGCACCAAATCCCATAGGGGTGAGCATAAAGCGATGAAATTCTCACAAAGTATATATAGTTATGCTTTTTCCTCAATACAAAGTAAATGTAAATGCAATGCTATGCCAAGGTTAATCAATGAGGAAAAATATTTATTTCAATACGTTGTTTCAAAATCACCATGTTCTCAATATTATCATGTGATTCCATCAATTTCAAACTTCAATATTAATTCAATCAGGCGGTAAATCGACCTTGGTAAATCCTTAAGAACAATTGGTGTCTTAGTAGGCTCAACAAGTACTACCAGCTGTCATTTTCTTTGGTGCTAGCAGGAAGGCTCGACACTTATTTGCGTGATTTTCTAGTCTTTCACCATGGACACTTTCGAGCCAATTTAACAAAGTTCATCTACACCAGTATCAGACTTACCACGTATTTACCCCATTCACATACCATATTTTCATACAAATCATTTTACATCATGAATACAAATTCCTTCGATTTGAACCACAATGCACAATAATAAATGAAATAATATGCAATGCAATAATTCTGCGTAATTCTTAACATTTCTCCCGTGTTCAAAATTTCTCACGATAATGCCACATTCACAATTTCATATTTCTTTCCTTCATTTATTCTTCACAAGTCCACCATTAACCATCCATTCATACCACAATTTCCTCCATCACAATATATATGAAGATTACCATTCTTGCAAACACATTATGGAA